>BROG01000023.1:1592500-1827500 GCA_030159075.1 Atrina japonica
TGTATTTATTTTGTCCTCCCCCCCCCCCCACCCCCACCCAAGTGATTCATATCAGTCCCCCAAAATAATTGCGTTAACATGAATTCACCAACAATGGGCGGTCATTTTGAGTGCTGTTGCTAAAGGCGTTGATCAGAACACCTCTACGCATAGGGTATATAAAGATCTATAACTCTACACATTAAATTGTCTGGCGGTCTGAAGATGGTAGAAAGAACAGCGAAACTAAAAAAAAATGGTCACAAATGCAGGCAACTTGAAGTTTTGTCAAGCTAAGTCACATGACATTAACACAGCATATAATGATATGCAATATTTATAAGCATAAGTTGACCCACGTGTCTGCAGCATTTTAGTTAAGAAACCGACTTTCTAACAAATTATGCAATGCCAAGGACACAGCTGCGTTAGAGGAATGTCTGAATCAATTTCTTTGTCACAGAAAAATTGTCCACTGGTGTCAAAATCAATTTCTTCAGCCTTGAAAACTCTTGCTAAATATAAACATTGTATGATAAAAATAGTGTACCATCTAATTCAGCTAGTCTCACAGAATTTGTCAGCAGCATCTAGAAAAGTACATGAGAGAGACACGGCAACGTTTTATAAAGGTGGAATTTACATCCATTTTAAAGGCTACTTCCTCTGGTAAATTAAGTCTTATTTTCTCCCCAATTTAAATCATTTTCCCATTTCTTTGTGGAAAATACATCTATCCTAAATTACTGAAATTTTCCCAGTGAAGAAGACAAGGGCACTACAAAAATGTGAATATAGTTAGGAATCAAGACACGGACTTAATGTGTAATGACTAGATTTATTTATAGGTGATCTTACGTCCTCTAGATCTCTACACTTTCCGTGTATGGAAAAGTCAACAGAAAATCATGAAGTTCCTTAAATATTGACCTATACAATGGACTTATTCCAATTCAAGGAGGGTCTTTATTTGCCAGGCCTACCATGATGTGACCTCAGCTGAAAATTCATCACAAAAAAAAAAAAAAAAAAAAAAAAAAAAAAAGGACGTTTCGATTCACAAGGATGTAGTCTCAGTTTGAATCTGGACTTCCAGTCATTCATAAGATATTAAACAAAGTTAGTAATGGCCGACTTGCAAAAACCTCTGCATTATAAGTAAAAATTACAGGTCTTTCTGACGAGACTTACAACTGAGGCAGCCAGTCACAGCAGGTAAGACCCATTAGAGATTTGTCCCTGTATTAGCATCATTCCATAGCACAGGTCAAAATTTGTGTCACTACACCATCAGCTGGTGACACCTCCATATCATTCAAAATCCTCTGTAGAAAATGATCCTATCAATTTCATTGTTTTATGTCAAGGCCATAGATGAAAATATGTTGAGATGTAAATGCTTTCTTTATCCAATGAATTACATTGATTTGTCTACGAATATATGTATAAATAACTTGGTTTTTTAAGGGTGGGCTGATAGTAAACAATACTGTAGACTTACAA
The DNA here is from genome assembly GCA_030159075.1 of Atrina japonica. Classification (NCBI taxonomy): domain Eukaryota; kingdom Metazoa; phylum Mollusca; class Bivalvia; order Pterioida; family Pinnidae; genus Atrina; species Atrina japonica. Next base: position 1,593,983 of record BROG01000023.1, read on the forward strand.
AATGCAGAATCCTAGAAGTCCTCTCGTTGATGCAAAATTAAATTCATAAATTGCTAATAGCTTGAAGCACTGTACCGATATCAATAAAGTTCTCTTTTAAAAACCATTATGATATGATGGACATTATGGAAAAGGTTAGCGAAATGGATCAGCATAAACCACTATTTACTCAAATGTATCTCCAAATTGAGAGATTTGGACTACGATACAAAAACATTAAAGCCGATACAAAAACATTAAAGCCGTTTTTAACGCAGGCTGGAGCATATGGCTTGAGATACAAATGTGATATCGACAAGTCATCTATTCTCACCTTTGGCAGGGATGTATGTACTAAGATACTTATGAAACATATGTATGTAAGTACATAATCAATACACTTACGACAACCTCTATCAAGCAAGTTTGCTCAATACAGGAATTAAATACCACCACAATTGAAAATATATATATATATATTTAATTATCAAACTGCCATCTTATAAGATTGTATTATAAATTTTAGAAAAAAATAGCTAGTGTTACAGGAAATATGTATTGAATTAAAGTAAACACTATCAAAATATATATTTATTTACCCTGTGTGTATGTATGTGTTTGAATGTTTGTGTGTATGTATGTATTTGTGTGTGTGTGTGTGTGTGTATGTGCTTGAGAGTGCACTGTGGGTGTATAAATATATATATATATATATATATATATATATATTTACAGTGTGTGTATGTCCACTGTCCGTAGATATCTTGTGTCTGTCCGTGACAGTGTGTACATGTAATCATTACAAGTTCGTATGTTTGCAATTTTAGCGACATAGCAAATCTATGTTCCTCACTTAAATAATCCTTATCTTTTGAAAATCTAACAAAATAAATCCTATATCAATAGCACGCCCCCTCTAACCTAAAATCCTACATATGCCTATGATCTGCAATGAGTTACGGACAAATTGTTTACTCCCTCCCCCAAAGAAAAACAAGAATGGTAAAAATTATAACATTACCGCTAGCAAAAAAAAAAAAAAATGTTAAAAATGAGTTTTTACAAAACTCTTTGACATTTTTATGGCTCTCATTTTTTCAAAAACACATCTGGAAATGATAGATAGTGATGGCAGTTATGTTAGGACAATAATATACATTAACTGAGTTGTCGGGATTTTATCCCCAAAATGTCAAAATGAATTATTCAAAACATGGCTTTAGGAGAGGGAGAGAGAGAAAAAATTGACCTAGTTTGATATTCTATGTACTATACCAACAGGTACATTAAATTTAATGTTGTTTTTTTGTTTTTTCTGCCAGCAACGGAGATTTTTGTTTTTGAATATTGACTTGAACAATTGAATGCACACTGAGTACCTCAATACACACGGGGGGGTGGGGTGGGGGGCAACACATAAATATATACACCTGGTATAAAATTGACAACAACATCTCAATTTGTTTTTTACCAGGCAAAAACATTTTTAATTTCAATATTTGAAATGTCATTTATGAGTGTCTTGCGAGATCTGACAAGGTTTCAATATGAGTAAAATTTAACCAAATGTCGTAGCTCCAAAATAATTAATATCAAGAGTCTTTGTAAATAACAATCTTTCTACCTCTGATTTACTACGCAATGCGTAATTTTCCGAGCATGTCATACAGAATTAGGATCACTTCATTTCGTAATATCATAATGCCGTTTTATGCCACACTCAACAATTTTTCGGTCATATGGCAGCAGGCAGTTTTTAATGGTGGTGGAGAGGGCCAAGTTACAATGTACAATTTAGAACTTGCCAACCCCCTCAGACCATGACAAGCTAGTCTAATACAACAGAGAGGGTCATTCCATTCATATACTTTGGGGGGGGGGGGGGAGGGGGTGAAACGTTAATAATGAATACTTAATGAGTGAGCATCTACGAAGTTTTTTACGTGACTTGTATTCAACTCCCAAACCTCCAGGTTACAAGGGGGATTGTTATACCACAAAGCCACTCTACGTGGTGACCTTAAGGGGGATATCTCTACCACAGAGCCACTCTACGTGGTGACCTTAAGGGGGATATCTCTACCACAGAGCCACTCTACGTGGTGACCTTAAGGGGGATATCTCTACCACAGAGCCACTCTAAGTGGTGACCTTAAGGGGGATATCTGTACCACAAAGCCACTCTAAGTGGTGACCTTAAGGGGGATATCTCTACCACAAAGCCACTCTAAGTGGTGACCTTAAGGGGGATATCTCTACCACAAAGCCACTCTACGTGGTGACCTTAAGGGGGATATCTCTACCACAAAGCCACTCTAAGTGGTGACCTTAAGGGGGATACCTCTACCACAGAGCCACTCTAAGTGGTGACCTTAAGGGGGATACCTCTACCACAAAGCCACTCTAAGTGGTGACCTTAAGGGGATATCTCTACCACAGAGCCACTCTACTTGGTGATGTTAAGAGGTGTGTTCTACCACAGAGCCACTATGTGGTGACCTTACGGTGGTGTTCTATCACACTCTACATGATGACTTTAAAGAAAAGAAAACTAATAATATTAGAGTCAATATCAAGGACAAAGGGAAATGGCCGACGCTGATCGCATCTACACACAAAATAAGAAAAATATACATACCCAACGAAATGACACAAAACTGAAAAGATATTTTCATAACACATAACTATTAAGATACCAGAGTGTATTGACCATGCTTTCTCATTCCTGTTTGACATTTATATCTAAATTCACTAATGGATCGGTCATGATATTAATGGCAAATCAATTCCGAGCTATTGCGACATAATTTGGGTAATCACCGATATTTTCGGAGTTGGGAGGAAGTGTGAGTGGGTTTCATGGTACCAGACAGGAAAATATCGGTCCATTATCTCAACACCACGTATATCGTGTGCAGGTAGCCGTTACCACTCTCTTTCCTTATCATACTATTAAGTCATTTATTTTTCAGCTCTTATAATTCATTGCCAAATCACAAGAATCAGAGATCGCAACACAAATTTTTGACAGAAATATAATTACTGGTCAAAACAAATGTTAGACAAGTGAAAGTGATGTCTTCAACCTAGCGTAAATTTCATATAAGTTGTTCTGTCTGTCTGTTTGAGACTCAAAAAAAAAAAAAAAAAAAAAAAGAAAAAAAAGCACGTTAATATAAGCAATGTTCACAGGAGATTTTAGACTAAAAAAAATTTGGAAATGTATATCAAATAAGTGAACATTTCTTTTTTTTTTTTAATAGCCAACTGGTGCATCATTCTTTCTGGGGTCAAGTCGGTCACTAACATATATGATTGCAAATTACCAGTTTATTTAGTATGAATTTTTAACTAATACTACTCTATCCTAATCTGGCACTTACAATGCCCTTCCTAAACTGGAACTAATATTTGGCTAGAATAATTTGGCACTGAAATTGTCCAAAATGATCTGGCATTGATATAGCCAATCCTGATCTGGCACTAATACCTACCAATCCTTAACTAATCAACCCCTTAAAAGCAATGGACTCTTCTGTAAATCAATGACTTAGACCAGTCCAAATGTGTCTTTAGGGGTGAATGGGCTAAAATCAGGTACATTTTGTACATGACCTTATTGACAACTTTCAACCAGACTTATTCTGGGCGAGTCACCATAAAACTGAAGAAGTAGTTATTAAGTCTAAAAATTGACCTCAATTTTGGCTAATCCTGAAATCTGATTGGCTGAGCACACCAAATTGAGAATATTCTCAGACTTGAGTAAAAGGCTCAACTTTTATGGTGCCGAGCTCTGAAAGGATTCTTTTTTGTAGCCGAATTCGCTTATTTCAAATGAAGTTTTGCACAGTGTCTTAGAATATGCTAGACAAATTTAGAAAATATTTTTTACCCAATATTAATGTTTTGTAGCCATTTCTGAAGTAAAAAAAAAAAATAGCCATTGGCCACATTGATTATCCACAAAGCAACACATCCCCCACCCCCAACACACACATTCATCTGCCCTGGCAAGTTTTCAAACTGTGTAACCATCCTTTCCTCTGTTTTTTTTTCTAGCTGATCTCAATCATTTTTACAAACTTATTTTCAGAATTACGCATATCTTCGCATATCTTCGCTTACACAAAAACTGAAATTTGTTTTTCTGATTTTTGGATGACAGGTTTTCACATCATCTATCAACAATGTACACATTCTTATTTTCATCATTATTTATTTTTGTTTTTTTGAAATACCCAGACCATGTCACAGACTGATACTCAAATAAGACAATGGCAATACTTATAGACGATTCAGCTTAAACAAACATTCGCCTTCCCCATAATGAAGAATTGAAGAGCTTGTACAATCGTAAGCCAATTTTTTCCTGAGTTCCTACTTACTTATTCTTGTTGCAATATTAAGATGGGGGAACGTATTTCCCATTACATCTTGAGAAACAGAAAGTGGTAAAACAAGGCCGCCATCAGGTCAAACATTTTCACTTTAAGTCTGTCATTTCTACTCAGAGTGATGGGAAACAGACATCAATTTCTTTAATTACTGGTAAACATTCTTGTATTTCTTCATTTCTCACATGTTTTCAAATTTTTGTATCTTCGCATACAGTTCTCATCTTTCTACAGTTGCAGTTTTTTATTTTAAGTCTCGAACAAGGTTGACTTTAAAGCTGTAAGGTCGGCCATGTTTAAAATCTTCAAACAATTTCTTGTTTTCATTGACTATATGTTGGGTCAGACCAGTGAATCATTTATTTATCCTTATTTTAACAAAAAAAATTTAAAAGTACTTACTTTCATTATATGGCTTAAATTTTTCTCAAGTGGGAAAATCAAAGTTTGGAAAATTACGATCTTCTGTGTATCACTAGGACCGAAGAATTTTTGTTGTATAACTCTCGTTTGTTAAGTCCTAATTACAGGAAATTATTAACATTTCTGTCTTGACTGATAAAGAATTTTTTTTTAGAAAGGCTCGATATTCAAGCTAAATTTAGACTGGTTTTTCAAGTTTGTTCAGGAAATCTTAAATTAAATTTCTGAAGAAAAATTACCTTAGAGTGCTTATTATCAAAAGTAGTTTGTTTTGTAAAGTCAAGCTCCTGTTAGAAGGACGATACTCTTTCTGATGACTCTCAACACCTACATGTAATTCTTCACGCCTTCAATTATCAATACTATATTTAGTTCCAATAAACATATTGAGCATTCTCTTTAAAAAAGAAAAGTATCTATTTTACAAAAACACCTACATGGTGCAAATAGATGCAGAGGACGATCAAGGGTATGATATTTCAATGGTTACATGGTCGTTTCAAAAAAATATGGACTTAAGAAGTATTTGGTTGTATTCATTACCGAAAAAATGAAAGACATGTGGTCTTAATCTTCCCACCTAAAAACTGCTAACATTACGACTCCCACACTGAATCTCCTACTTATCGCTTCCTGACTCCAAACTTTTAATTTTGACACTGCTATGTGACACCAGCTTATTGGAGAAAATTAAGTTTTGGAAAGGTCAAAGGGTATCAGATCAATCACAAGCTTGCCAGGGAAGGTCAAGAAAACATCTCTCATGGTGGATCATTATAGATATAGTTCAATGTAATTGATTGATTTACGAAATGGGGAAACGTAAAGACAGAAATGTATTTCTTTTTAAAGTTATTTCTTAAAAAAAAAAAAATTAATAATAAAAATTCTAGTGTTACAGCATCGGCCACACAAAGACAAGGTATGCGGTTAAATCCTGACAGGTCTGGATAAAAGACTTAAACACAAAATAGAATCTCTTTCTTCTCAATACTTCATGATTTGGTCACAGAAAATTTTATATAAATCTCAAATTCAAATTTCCAGATCCCGAATCAATGTACAAATTTAACCCTTACACCCCAAGTATCTTAATGGTATACTCCGTTGTTGTATTAGACTACTCCATTATGGTCTGAGGGGTTGAAAGTTCATAACACAGGTCCATAGTTGTGGAACTTCACCTGTAGTTACTGTTCCCTCCAGATATCATTATTTACTTTTAAAACAATTTATTTTCATTCTTCTTGATACTTCAAACAGAATCTCGCTGAACCTTCATGAATTTTCTAGTACCAGACTACCAAAATAACTGCCATGGCATTATCTGTATATGTATCACTAATGTGTGGGTGTGTATTTGTGTGTGAGTGTGTGTACGATGTGTGGGTGTGTATTTGTGTGTGAGTGTGTATGATGTGTGGGTGTGTGTTTGTGTGTGAGTGTGTGTACGATGTGTTGGTGTGTGTTTGTACAATGTATGGGTACATGTGTTGTGTGTGTGTGTATGTATTATGTGTTATTTATGCTATTGTAATATTTTAGTCCTGAAGAAGGAACACTGGGCTTCCTGAAAATTTGACTCCATTTTTGGCCGTATCGTTAGTCTTTTAGTGCTTTACATAATTTGTTCTATGATGTATATCTATTAGCTCAGATCAGGGTTAGGCTTAGGGTTAGGGTTAGGTCCGACACCTTTGGATATATAGTGTTGTTGTTTTAGCGCTTTGTGTGTGTGTGTGTGTGTGTGTATACATATATATATATATATATATGTGTGTGTGTGTGTATACATATATATATATATGTGTGTGTGTGTATATATATATATATATATATATATATATATATATATATATATATATATATACGCACACATATAGACAGGATGCCCGATTTCGTGAATAATACATGCACATACATGCAATATGCAAATCACATGTCTACTCTATTTCTGCATTATACATTGACATTATACAAAAATGCACGCAGTATTTCTTCCCCATTTACATTTCGCCATTTTTTACCGGCAAAATAAATTCCACATACTACTCATTCCTGGCTTCTTTACAAAAGCCGAAATTGTTCTTTCAGAAAAATGCCAAATAAGTCGCAGTTTCAGATGAAAATAGGATCGATCACAAAAATTTGATTATCATAAATGTTGATACCGCTAAACCTTCATGCCACATGATACATCATTTCTTGAAGAATATCGCTAGAAAAGAGCAAAACAAAATTTGTGTGCACAGTCGACTCAAAATAGCACATTTTGGTGTTATGTACTTTTCGCATTTGCGATCGAAAACAACTAAACTATTCCATATAGCTTGAAGAAAAATAAAATTAATGCTATAATTAGTATCTTATTATGGTGCACATGATAAAAGGGTCAAACAAAGCGTAAAATGAATTTACAGCATTCTTCTTTAGAAGTAAGAATAGTTCAAATATTTTTATAGGTTTCACAGACTTTAACATTGGCATACAGCCATTTTTGCAAGATATTGTAGCAGAAATAATTTGTCGGTAAATTTATGATTTCAGATTTCAAAACTATAAGATCAATGTTAGAGTGGTGATCAAAATATATCCAAAATTTTTAGTCATGAGATATCTCCCTTCTTCAAGTGAAACAAAAACAAATTCTAACTTTTCTTATTTTGAGCGTATCTAAATTTAACTTGTACATCCCTAAAGACACATTTGGACTGGCCTATGTCATTGACTTACAGAAGAGTCCATTGTTTGTCTGGGGGTTGATGAGTTAATTTACATCAGCTATATTTGATTTTTCTTTTCTTATTTTTATTGATTTTTCTCTTTTGTTTGTTAATTGTTGTTTAACGTCCCACTCAAGAATCTTTCACTCATATGGAGATGTCACCAATTGCAGGTGAAGGGCTTCAAATTTTGGCCTATGCTTGGCACTTACGGCCATTGAGCAGTGAGGGTTCTTCAACATGCCAACACCTACTGTGACACGGGAACTCGGTTATTACTGTTTCATCTGAAAGACAGGAAACCAACCTGCCGCCGACTGGACTCGAACTCACAACCTCACAATTAATAGTCGAGTGCGCTACCGACAGAGCCAGGCCGGCTCTTTTCTTTTGTAAAATAGATGCATATAGTATTACTTATGTTGAATACTAACATGTTTAATTTTCCAATGGTGGTAGTGAGTATGAAGAAAACAAGTTGCAAAATTTCAGCACACTCCCACACTCCCCCCCCCCTTCCACCAAGATAGGCAAGACTGAATGGATAATTAACATGAAATCCAAGCATATACCTGTAGTAATATCAGAAAAACAATATTAAAAAACTTACAGTAAATTGTTCCATAAAAACAAAGAATCTGTTCCATCCTAAATGAGACTCAATGAAAATATATGGCCTTAAGAAATTGTCCTCAACAAGATTTTTGTTTATTTGTCGGACATTTGATCACGGCAATTCCACAGCAAAATGACAATTAATGCTTGCATCCTGAAAAATTTAATTATAATTCCTTGCCATGGATTAGACAGATAAGAAACGCTAGAACCGGTCGAGTATAAAGAATTAAAGAAAAAAATCTCTACACCTCGTACAAATTATAATTACTTCATAAAACGATACTTCATACCTGAGTGTGCTAACGATTTTATCTTTTCCACTACCTGATAGATACGAACAAAACATTTATTCGCAGCATAATTTAACAGACCTTTGATATAAAACGATATAAAACAGACGAGTTAACTAGTCCACTGAAATACGAGACTGTCCACCCATAATTCATCTTCTTTTAACGCATGTGATTTTATTTCGCATGCAAAATTAAACCTTTTATAATCCACGGGTTTGTTCAACGCACATTAAGCAAGAAAATTTTAAAGATGAAAAGTTTGTATCGCAAAAAATTCTTTTTAATAGTATGCATTTCCTTCTTTTCTTTCGGGACCATATTTCATGTACATTGTAAAAATGAACGGAATACATTACATATTTCCCTAAAGCAAACTATTAAGAAAGCTTAAGAAAACACAGCAACTCAAATATCTATTTATGCACCAAACAAAATAGAATTGTAAACATAATTTATCGGTTAGTTTTTTTTAATTTATGTGTTAGTTTCTTTAATTTATCTATTAGTTTCAGTTTATAAAACTACTTGTGGCAATGTACTGGTAGAGCATTAAGTGTCACAAGTGAAAAGTTTGGGATCTAATTTCATTTATTTTACAACGATTTAAAACAAACAAGCTAAACTAATTTATACAAATGTCTCCCATTGGCTGGGATGTTAAATAGGTATTAAGGGGGAGTGTTGATGATCGTGGGATGAAATTAGAGTACCTGTAAAATAAATAAATGCCCATCCTGGCAACTATATACCATCATCTCGCATTCTTCCCTGTCTAATCTTGGGTTTGAACCCAATGTAGCATGATATTTTGATTCATGACACGTTGAACCATGGGGTTCAAAATATCACATGACTCAGGGTCACACTGCTACTCCTAAAAAGTGATTGCACTACCTAGTTTAAAATCAGGTAATACCTACAACGTTTTGACAGAGGTAGCAACTGTTCCTAAAAGCTAAATGCTCATTATAAGAAATGAAAGTCATGTGTCATTACGATGAACCGGAACTCGTTGACCTCTGTAGTTGCATTTGAACTCACCCATTTCAAAGATTGGTAAAGTCTACGAGTGGAATTGTAAAGTTTTTGAATTTTAAGCATCCAAATTTTACAATAATTCAATATGCATTATGAACTTGTTGCGAAAAGAATGTGATAATATGTATTACAATCTTAACTAATTCCGATGGAATGACTGAATTACGATAACTATAAGAAATATTGACTGACCATTTTGTTTACAGCAAAATATCAAGAAAAAAAATGTCCCCTCCTCCCAAATTAAGCAAAATCGGCTTAATTTGGGAGGAGGGGACATTTAGTCTTTGACTAAAAAATATACATAATCAAAGACTAAATGTCCCCTCCTCCCAAATTAAGCCGATTTTGCTTAATTTTCTTCACTAAAGTATTGAGAATAGGCTAACCGATCTTTCCATTTATGCGCGAACACTTTTTAAATTTGATGACAATCATAATACTCTACACCTCGGTCATACTTCAGACAAAAATTGAAAATGCAATTTGACTAACTTTCTTCAATTCTAAGACAGGGTATTTTTGCCACCCCCACCCCCCTCCAAAAACAATATTATAACAAAAATCCAGCAACTGAAACAAGAGATGTATTCAGAATTATAAGACATGTTTACCATTGAAAATTTTGTCGATGTACGACCAGTAGATGTAGGCAAACCTGACCTCAATTAATCCTCTTAAACTGGACACCCAACGCTGGCGCCGGGCCGATAGCATAAGCTCTCCTCAATTTCATTGAGGTGAGCTGAAAATGACACTGAAAACTTCAGATCAATGTTTACAGACATCTGAAATGTATCTTAAGTGCAAAATTCTCTGGAGCATTTTGAAATTCAGTAAACGCATTTGTCAAAAACATAATACATGTTGACAAACGGTGTGGTCAATTTGTTTAAATATAAGACCCTTCTTCTCTTCAACGTTGCACGTCTGATAAGTTGATTAAAACTGCTGATATGAATTTGATTTAAATTATACAAACATTAAATTCTACAGGATTGTATGTGACAAAAAACTGCCATATAAAAGAGAGAGAGAGAGAGAGAGAGAGAGAGAGAGAGAGAGAGAGAGAGAGAGAGAGAGAGAGAGAGAGAGAGAGAGAGAGAGAGAGAGAGACAGACAGACAGACAGAGAGAGAGAGAGAGACAGACAGAGACAGACAGAGAGGGACAGAGAGAGACAGAGAGAGACAGCGAGAGAGATTTTTTAAATCATGATCTATACAGAAGAAAAGATTGAAAACGAGGGTTAAAAGATCAATCCTCAGACACAGAAGCTCATGAATATTCAAACTGATTTATTCAAATCCTGTTAGTTCATTTAGAAATTGGGACAGACTTTCAAAATGTTTTGTTAAGATACTGACCTCCGTTGATAAAAGACCCAGACCAGATATTTAAATTCAACACATATTCGCACTATTATACATGGGCTAACCAAAACATTACACTAACACGAAATCTGATTTAAAATCCAAACAGTCACGGACTACTGACTCCCAAAACAAGAAGGAAAGAAAGAGAGAGACAAGTAACTTAAGCGAATATAATTGAGCTTATTACATATTCAAATCGTATGCAACAGAAAGCAGTGACTATTGAATTTTTAAATACCTCGTGTGAGCAAACATACAAATGGAATAGAATTTCAAATCAAACCAAATTTAAAACGGCATATTCAATGCATTTCAACTGCTTACACCACACCAAACAAGTTCAATGTCTGTTTGTTTATGCAAAAGAAGCTACGGAATTAATTCGTGAGAGCATCAGCTTTCATTTCTCCATGTAGTAACATATATAGGTTTCAATTTATTAAAAGAATTTGCACATGTGCTACCAAATTACTTGGCTTAACTGGGAAGTTCAAGAGTTCATATTTCTCCTTTGACTAATTTTCTTGTAGGTAAACAAAACAAAATGTACAGAATATATATATTTATATATATATATATATATATATATATATATATATATATATATATATATATATACACATGTAATATGTATAATAATATCTAGGATTATACTTTAGGTGTGTATTTATGGCAGTAATTATAAGCTAATCTTCCTTTGATAACTTCCAGATATATTCATTAAATATCAAAGTCTGATATAGAATCACAATCTCTTTCGATAACCATAAATCTCCTTGTTGCTCTATATCACACTGCTAGTCTGACAACCATAGTAAGGTTCGGATATACAGCTGATACATACAGTTGTCAGTTTCAAATGGACATACTGTAATTATTCATTAATTTATCAAGGACTCAGGTATGAAATCGATTGATATGTTATAAAGGCATGGTCATCCATACATGAAATATGTAAATACTGATCTATAAGACACATTGCATGCATGATATTGGTTTATGAGACTCATATATCAAAGTGGAGACACCTGTACCAAAGTGGAGACACCTGTACCAAAGTGGAGACACATTTACTAAAGTGGAGACACATTTACTAAAGTGGAGACAAATGTATGAAAAGTGATTGACACCTGTACCAAAGTGGAGACACCTGTACCAAAGTGGAGACACCTGTACCAAAGTAGAGACACCTGTACTAAAGTGGAGACACCTGTACTAAAGTGGAGACACCTGTACTAAAGTGGAGACACCTGTACTAAAGTGGAGACACCTGTACTAAAGTGGAGACACCTGTACCAAAGTGGAGACACCTGTACCAAAGTGGAGACACCTGTACCAAAGTAGAGACACCTGTACTAAAGTGGAGACACAATGTACCAAAGTAGAGACACCTGTACTAAAGTGGAGAGACACCTGTAACTAAAGTGGAGACACCTGTACTAAAGTGGAGACACCTGTACTAAAGTGGAGACACCTGTACTAAAGTGGAGACACCTGTACCAAAGTGGAGACACCTGTACCAAAGTGGAGACACCTGTACCAAAGTAGAGACACCTGTACTAAAGTGGAGACACATGTACCAAAGTAGAGACACCTGTACTAAAGTGGAGACACATGTACTAAAGTGGAGACACCTGTACTAAAGTGGAGACACCTGTACCAAAGTAGAGACACCTGTACTAAAGTGGAGACACCTGTACTAAAGTGGAGACACATGTACCAAAGTGGATCCCTTGTACCGAAACCAAAGATATATATACCAAAGTCAAAGATATCTGTACAAAAAAGAAAGGAGACACATGTACCAAAGAAGACACATATACCAACACTAAATAAATATGTACCAAAGAAGAAAACATGAACCAAAGAAGAAGACACGTGTACTAGACACAGAAAAATATATACCAAAGATGAAGACACATGTACCAAGGGTGAAGACACATGTACCAAAGATGAAGACATATGTACCAAAGACGAAGACATATGTAGAAAAGTGGTTGACATATGTGACTTGTACTTATATGTACATTGACTTGATAACTCAACATCAACATGTACAAAGACAAATATCAATCGAAAAAGATGTCTTGCATGCCTGCTGTCTTTTGAGACAGATATCAAAAGACAAGTGTAGATATCTGTTAAGGAGACCCGAAATAAGATAAACTGTACATCCCCGTCTTAATTCAAGACACAAGAAATTGCACCATAGTACATTTGTACTGATAGTACATTTGTACTGAAAGACGTTTCAAGATGTTTATTCACCTGATACTGACAACCTTGCATGCACCGCAGACATGAAACATATTAAACACAAGGCCATTTCAAGTTACCTCAGCCAACCAGAGCACTTGCTCTGAAGGTAATATAAAATTAATTTTTTAAAAACCTCTCGTTAGTCATACAATACGAAAAAAAAAAAAAGAAGGAATAACAAAATTCAAACCAACACCAGGAATGTGACGGATGTAATTTTAGACTATTTGGATTGTAGACGATAAAAAACAGGGGAGATTTGAATAGATTTTTATGTAATAACTTCCACTTGCCTGTCATGTACTACTACTACGTACATTCATTTTAATTGAAAGAGAATTGTTCTGTCTTTTCTATATCCTGTGTTGGCCGTCAGATCTGAAAGTTGTCCTGATGTCTGCCGAGACACAAAGCAATTACGATTGGTCAATATGTGCTTTATCAATTCGTTTACTTCTCCAATGACAAACTTATTTAATTAGGACGAGATAAGTACAAACATTCCGTTTGGGCATTTCATATTGGGTCTAGTAATGGGTGTTAAGAAAACATTTGTTTTGCTGTTCATTTTTTCATCAATACTGAAGGTAACAGATTCATCAAAACGATACAAATATCCTAAAAACGACATGCATCATTCGACATCGTGTTGCCTTGAAAGTCACTCTAGGAAATGGCAATTTAGAGGATTTGAAAGAGAAAACATGAAAAATAATTAAAATAAATAAACCCCAATATAGACTAGAATTTCAGTAGTGTTATATATTTATATATGATTAGTACCACTAAATTACTGGTAATTTACACCTGTTTAAATCACTGTAGAAATAAAATTTGACTCAAGAGCATAAAAAAACCCCATTAAGACTATTCAAATGGTGTGAAAATCAATCTATTTACATATGTAAATGAATCTGATTCATTTCCACAAAAAAACTGGGGTAACAATTTTGTCTTTAAGAAATGGTGAAATTAAACTCTGGTATATAAGTCAACTTTAGATTTAAACACACCCAAGCTTTAAGGTGTTGTCAAGTACATTTTGTGTTTATGTATATGCCAAATCACGTCCGTGTGAACACACACACACACACACACATATATATATATATATATATATATATATATATATATATATATATATATATATATAAATGCCCACCTTCAGAGACGAAAGTCAACCATTTTAGATCCAGGAGATGTATGTGAATGATATTGAATGTTATGAAAATCGGGGAAAGTGGCATCAGATTATGTATAAACTTACATTTCATCTAAAAAAAAAAAAATCCATATAATTAATGTCACAAGGGACTTTCAGTCCAATATACTGATACCCGATGTCATTAAGTTTTAAACATTTTTATAAATTCAAAAATCCTTTCACCATTGTGGTTTCTGTAAAATTAAGCACCAACTGAAATCAGAACAACAATTTTTAGTAATATCTCCTATTTCAACGTGGTGTATATAAATTGTGATGTCAAACATCCGGTCCCATTTCCCATGGTGGGTCGTACATGTATGTGTACTGTCAACACGCGACTGGACTCTTCATACTGTCTCTGACCATTATAATCTGATTTTCATACGTTTAACTTTATATAATCTCATTTGGTAGGCAACTTCCCACGTTTGCTTATAGTCTAGTCTGTGGGTTTAAAGTACTCATAGCTTAGTTTGTAATTAGGAAGTTATTACCTTGATGTTGCATAATCAGTGTATTGTAATCACATCCAACGCCAGGCCCACACTTTTCTTAGTATGAAGTTTAATCTCCGGGAAAAGGACAAACAAATTCTCTTCCTTAAATGTTGTCCAATGTTATGAGATATATCATCAGCCGTGAGTTCATGCAAGGTCATCCCTTTAAACAGGTGCTCAACAGGTAAATGCTAAATTTGTTGTCGTGATCGAAGGCATACACGCTATCAGTAAAACAACCTAATTCTGTCTGAATATTTCCTTGTCAACTGTGCCAAAAATTACAATGTCTAGGACATTGATAAATGCTGATCAAGCCAAAAACTATGTGCTCGGTACAAATGAATGAGCATTTTTATTTCCAGTGAGCACAGAATTTATTTTGCTTGTACCATTCGGGACCTGAAAAAATTTTTGTTGTGACTTATGAACTATTAGCCAAACAAAAGGCTGTATCAATTGACTGAACATCTTAAAGTTGAATTTTCAAAGTGTATGATAGGATTATGACTTAGCCAAAATTTGCTGGAATTCTGCGAAATGCAATTTCGGTTATAAATTCTTGATGTTGAATAAGTCATTGCTCAACCCATTTACCCCTAGAGACACATTTGGACTAGTCTAAGTCATTTATTTACTGAAAAATCCATTGTTTTTCAGGGTTTGATGAGTTAAGTCATCCTATAAAGTTTTCTCATTCTGGGTTACATCTCTCTCTCTCTCTCTCTCTCTCTCTCTTACAGCCACAGACATGCAAATACTGCACAAAATATGAAGCTGATTAATGATAATGTTACAGATATGTAAGTAAATATAGATATTTAATCCATACAGCAATTCATCAAAGGGAATTGAATTTCCACAAAGGATGAAATCAAACTAGATGGGGAAGGGATAAGATGGACTGATGGCTTGTCCAAGCCACAACCCTTCCAACCCCCAAAGACTCTAATAGACTGCTCTAGCTTAACAGGAAGAACATCAAGATTAAGATACTTCGGGCGCGAAACAATTAAGCACTCGGCATAAATATACACTTTCTGCTTTTGATTTGAAAATAAACAACCATTATGAGTATGACTTTGATTTTCTCTTCTCCTTTTTTTTGATAGCGGAAGACGCTGTCGTGAATCAAAAAAGGACATCTTACTTCTTTATTCCGTTGAACATTTTTGTTTGCATATTGTTGCCACTAAGGGCAAAGTACATCTTTGATGACAAATACTTCTACCTGACTACCAGGTGATTTCCGTACCTGGATTATAATTTAATTATTTTCCTTTACAGATCCCTTCAAATCATAAACTGCATCACAATGGCTTAGTGATCCAATAAAAACGGGGGAACAAAACTAAAGCGGAATGTCACAAAGCACTTAACGCTAATTTTCAAACATTCTTTCAGTCTGACAAATACTGGATATCTAGACAGAAATAAATATATGTACCTAAAAATATGTTTATTACGAATACATGTATACATTACACATTTTTACGATTATTCCAAATTCAAGTATATCTATGAAAAAGAACTGATAATAAAGAGATTATGACATGAATTTAGAAAATAAAAATAGATATATGCATATAAAATGCTTCTGTTTACAGGTCTGTATCGTGTATACGGCCCACAGGGGAAGGTCCGTAAGTAAAGAATTGACTCTGTGAGGCAAATTACGATATTCCATCATATTTACATACAGATGGATTTTTTTTTTCATTTAAGCCGATAGAAAAATAAAAAAGATCCCTAGAGGGATTTCGGAATTCTTTTCACAAACAAAACTATAGCTACATGTACAATCAAAATAAGAAATGCTTACAATTGCTGTGAGCCTATGGTTTTATCTGCCAGATGTGTGTTTCACATTGACTTTATTTTGTATGTTGATAAAGGGCGATACATTTTTCAATTTTTCTTCACCTATCATAAAACAGATGATGCATTTTGTATTAAGCCACGAAGGAACTACCACAAGACTGAAATGATGTTATAAAGTTATAGACCTAACAGAACTGGTAACAACACCTACAACTGGTAGACACCGGCCTTTCCAGTCATCGTAACTAACTACATCCCAAAGCCGATGATTATTTTAAACCGTTTTTTTTCAATGAAAACAGATAATCTGATCCACATGACCAGAGGAACCATGATTGCGATACCACATGTATTGCGAGAAAATATTCTGAAAGCCACTGAAATAATCCGCTAGATAAAACCTCCTTTGAGGGGCCACCTGTCTTGTAAGACCACAGTTCAGAGACAGGTCCCACTGTACTTTGAATTAAGTCATAAAACCCTTTAAAAAAACCCAAATGGAATGGACCTTGATTTCAAGGTGAGGTAGAATTCATTCACTGTATTTTCTGGGGTCAGTCGGTTAATACATGAAATGGACATGAAATCTGTATATAGGGCATAATGAAATGAAAGGGACAATGTCTTAAACTTTGAATGTCCATTATATCTACTAACATTTTACCAGCTTGTGGGCAACATGTGGCCATTGTCATTTCTTCAACAGCTTCAAAATATGAACACAGCCGTGATGGATGGTTTCAGTTAATTAATTCAACGGCTTCCTCCAACAGGGGAGGCAATGCGGTACAGAGTAGGATTGACAGCTGCCTAAATGCATTTTCATCGATTATGCCCTGCACTCCTTTAATGCAGCATTCTAATGACATTGAAATCAACGAGGAAACTGATTAACTGACACAGAGTGCACTTAGTCATTACAGCCCAACCTCATCAGCTACGTTTTGAACTAAATAAATTTATAATTACTCCCCGGGTTATTTCTGGTCTCGTGTTTCTATAGACCTGGAGTGTTTTGTCAAACATGAAGTACAATAGATATCTACAGGAATCAGTCTGCCTAATTATATTTCTCCACATTTTGTAAATATATATTGATTAGACATTATGCATAATGAAACACAAAATGTTAGAGTGTTGCTTAATTAAAAAAAGAATACAAACGTATCTGAAAACATGTCATTAGTGTTATGATAGGGTTAAAACATTACAGTAAAAGCTTAACTCAAGGTCCACTGGGTGTGAAGCGAAATTGAAAAAAAATAAAAAAGTTTAAACTGAATTTGTTTAACAGCAATTAACAAAGCAATTTGTCAACTGACATCACTGTTTTGTGCTTGGTGCTAATGTTGCTAAAAGGGAGAATGTGCTTCGTGAAACAGGAATTGGAGTACAGTGAAACTTGTCTTGAGACCACTCTCTGGAACGACCACCTGTCTTATGGGACCACAATCAGAACAAAATTTTCAAAAATAATCCCTTAAATATAATATTGCTTTTGAGAGACCACCAGTCTTGAGAGATCACATTTCAGTTTCAGAAAAGGTGGTCACTTGATATAGAATCCACTGTACCCAGAGAGATTGCGCTACATTCAACCATACTTCTTAACCATATTTTGAGGATCAATTTCCGTACAGCATCTATGAAAAGCAAAGACGCTTATGATTGGGATCCAAGGCTTCTGCTCTTCTGAATTCACCTACAAGTGATACATCCATTATCTTGCCTTCTATTTGAAACTGGTCATGACATGAAACATGGGACCATATAGTTCAAGATATGGCAGAATACAAGGGATCAGATCGTTCAAGAGAAGACAGAATACAAGATGGGATCAGATAGTACAAAATATGGCAGAAAACAAAGAATCAGTTCAAAAGATAGCAGAAAACAAGATGGGATTAGATCAAGAGATGACAGAAAACAGATGACAGAAAACATTGGATCAGATAGTTAAAGAGAGCTGAATACAAGGTGGGATCAGAGTGGACACGGAGTGACAGAACACAAAAGATCAGATGGTTCATGAGATGTCAGAACACATGGAATTGGATAGTTCGAGAGATGGCATAATATAAGATGGGATTGGATAGTTCGAGAGATGGCATAATATAAGATGGGATCAGATAGTTCAAGAGATGGCAGAATATAAGATGGGATTGGATAGTTCAAGAGATGATTGGATAGTTCAAGAGATGGCAGAATATAAGATGGGATTAGATAGTTCAAGAGATGGCAGAATATAAGATGGGATTAGATAGTTCAAGAGATGAAAGATTAAGGATCAGATACTTCAAGAGATGTCAGAACCCATGGGTTTATATAGTTCAAGAGATGGCAGAACCCATGGGTTTATATAGTTCAAGAGATGTCAGAACCCATGGGTTTATATAGTTCAAGAGATGGCAGAATACAATAGACCAATAACTTTAACTACTATTGAAGATACATTCAAAGAACTACTGAATAAAATTTGATGGGAAAGGATCGGAGGTTTGTGTCATGATCTATGATGTTATGATACAAGGGGTCTAATATCAGCGAGTTCCAACCAGTACCGATAATGTTCTGACCACTCATCATTTCAAAAAACGAAACTAGTTTCATTTCAGAAACCACAAGATAAATAAATGACTTCAGTTCCACGAAAAAAAAAAACAACAAAAAACCCAACAACCTATAATAAATAAACTAAGCTACCTTACGCTGACTCATTCGGGAATAAATGAAAACTCTGCCTGGTAACACATCTAGCCAAGGGGTGTAGCACAATTAATCAAGTGTACCAACGTGTAAAAGGACACATTTGCGAAAATAAATATGGCTGTCAAGTATAATTAAATTGAGCGGGTTATATAACAGGTAAGTCCTTACACAAGATGATTGCCAAAAAACCTTGCATTATTCATCGATTTATATTAAGTGTCATGTTTTTTTTTAAAAAAAACAAAACAAAACAAACAAAAAAGTAAAACCAAAAAAAAAAAAATGATTCCCGGTTTATATGTGCAGCCTATTAAGGTTTAATGAGTTCACATTCTTTCCCAATTCCGAAATTACTTATTCATGTTCTAAAATATAAGTAAAGACTATATATAATCCATGTATAATTAGGTTAACAGGAAACAGACCTAACAGACATGAAATGCGAGTCAAGTTGATCTGCCTACAAAAGAAAAGTACAGAAATAATCTTGGTGGACATGTTTATTTGCCCGATTCATTTCGAATGTTACTAGTCATAATTTTGAACATTAAAAATGGTAACGTAACTTTAGTCAAAGTCAAATTTGGTGTCCACATTATATCTCAAATGTGGCTTTCAAGCTGGAGTCATGTCGTAATGAAAAAGTTGTGGCTGAGTGGGAAGAAAAATGTGGCTTAAACCGCAGGAAACCACTCACTCCTGGTCAGCATGGGCTTCCCCTGCATAAATTCACTTCAATATGGTCACAGTCTCTACATCAGTTTGGGTATGTTGCATTAGGAATTGGGCCAAATATTTGCCCAATGGAAACTACAGAAACACTTGTAACTATAGGACAGAGCAACATATATATATATATATATATATATATATATAGAGAGAGAGAGAGAGAGAGAGAGAGACAGAGAGAGACAGAGAGAGACAGATCTAAAATTTAAAGCTAAATGATGAAACTAATAATATCCTAATGATACAAGCTTTTAGGAATCAATATATGAAATATTAGAACTAAAAAGCCTTGACCTAAACCATTAGAGCAATTAAGAAAAAAGCATAAAATTAATAATGTTCTTTCATTTAATATTTCTGATAAATCACCCACTGAGAAATCTGAGCAAATAAAATTCTTGCAGAGTTTCCAAAATCCATGGTAATGTCACATGATCGCTTGCGTTGGTGTTGACACAGACCAAGATGAAGCAAATATCTTTGTTTCGGCAAACATTATCTGTCTTATTTTTTTACACTCCTCTGTCTAAAGATCAATATATTTTATTGAATTTGACACTTGGATGCAGACAGGTAATAAAGAATTTCCTCTCGTCCAGCTGTCTGCGCTAGTCCATGATATCCGCAAATATTCTGAGAGTTGTATAGGCACTTAAGAACGTTAGATAATGCTGGAACATGGATATAAATAACTTTTAGCATATGATTACACGACACAAAGGTGAAGTCTTGATTTCTAGGGATCAACGCCGAATCTTTTTAATGTTTAAAATGACTTACACGTTTTGTTACAAGGAATGATGTGCCACACGATCGTATAACTACAAATGCAAACGCACGCTGCCCTAGTTCCACACCCAATGCCACACATCTACATAAACAATGTCGTCAACAAGCCGCAAGTCTTCCTTATACGTTTCATATAGACTTCTTATATATCGATACTTCTCATATACAGTAAAACCAGTTATACCAGCCACCTCTATAAAAAGATTACCTGTTTATAAAGGCCAATTTTTTTCAAGTCCCTTGACTGCATACTTCAACTAAATTGAACCTGTGTATAGGGGTCACCTGCATATAAAGGTCAATATTTTCTGGTCCCATGGGTGGCCCCTATATATAGGTTTTACTGTATATCGATAATTCTCATAGACTGGAAACTTGTATATAACGACCCATTTAGGGAAACAAGAAAACTGGTCTTTATAGGGAGGTGGTCTTTATATAGAGGTTGATTTTGTACACAAATTGTACTATTGGGGACAGCAAAAAAAAAAAAAGGTCTTTGGTGACCAGGTGGTCTTTATACTCAGGTGGTTGCTAATACATGTTTTTCTGTATATCGATAACACAATAGGAACATGGCTGCTTGTTCATTGTCAATATGCTCACACGTACACAAAAAACTTGTTATGATTACCATTAAATGAACGTACAAAATTTATGAAACCTGGTTGAGTGTGGCAAGAATTTTTCAACACATCATAATCGTAACAGGTCAATTAGATGCCAAAAATGTCAACTAACGCTATGATCTGGGTGAATGATTTTTAAGTGTTCTTCGACATTACAGTTAAACGAAAGTGAAATCAACAACAGAAGAAAAACTATTGGCAGAATAACAAAAAGTTCAATGGTTTTCATTTCATTTATTTTTATGGTATTTTATGCGACACTCAACAATTTCTGGAGTTGGTTTTGGTAATTTTTTTTTTCTTTAATTTTTATGGTGGGGGAGAAATCCATGTTTAAATGTACCTGGGAAGAGACCATCAGCCCTCTGTAAGTAAACCGGCAAACATTCTTACCAAACTGACCTCGGATCATCACGACTTGAAACCTATGCTACTAGAGACAGGAGACTTCATGAATAAAAAGGGAAATGATCTAACGACTCAGTCAGACAGAGGAAGCCCCCCCCTTTACCCCCCTGAGTCATACAAATAGTTGCATAGCAAGGAAGAGTCACTTAAAATACAAAACAGCCAAGCTTTGTCTCGTCTTAACACAGAAACCACAACCTCTTGATAACAATAAGAGAGCTATAACCATCAACATGGCTACTTCCAATAGTTATGACAAATTAAAATAACAATTCAGAGTGGCATCTCGTTATGCCGAAATCGAAGGAGTCCAAAAATTTGGCTCTGTCACAGTTTAATAGTCAGTCATTATTTTTACGGATAGAAAAATATGATAATTGAAATTTTGGTTACTTCAAATTCTGGATGTGTCTTGACGTATTTGGGGCGGTCCTGTGAATTTCAAGATAACGAGATTTTATGGTATATACATAAGTACAGTACTTTAACACAGGTACAGGAGTATTTCTTAAACAAAACATCTTTTCTACTCTCCTTTATTTTCCCGCCACTATTCTATTCATTACCACTTATGTTTGTTTAATAAATGTCTCATCTAAAACCTTGTTCAAGAGCGGCAAAGTCCTTTTTTTTTTTTTTTTTTGTCTCTAAGTGTACTTTACGATTTTTGGGTATGTAATCTACGAAAGTGAAAGGTTCTGACACTAGTAGTGTCCCATACATCACATCGACAAAGTACAAAACCCTGAGAAAAGGACAAACAAAACATTGAACAATGATAAGTGGCTGACGTCAACTCACACAGGAAATACGACCCATAAATTGTCAGCAGACTTCTCGAAAACTACTCAAATACGTTCCTTAAGTGTTGCAAAATTACGATGTATACATGTAAACTGCAGCGCCACTAGCTGGCTGAACCAGATATACACAAACCATTTTTTAAAAAACACTTTTTTTTTTAAGCGTAAACTTTTAAACAGGAAGATTGTAAAACACTTGTATACATTAAAGGATGCCGGAAGGCTACTTTTTATTTTACTTGACTAGACGGGAGGCAATCCGAGACTATTTCATATTACTATACACTGACTAAATAATATATATGTACTTTAGACAACAGAGGCGAGATAATGCTGATTAATACACTGGAGAGCAAAGCTCAATCATAAATTTTCATTTGAACATCGCTACTCCCTTGTGAAATGTATACCAAAGAGAATAGATTTCAGTCCTACACATTTGATGAAATGTACACTTTGCAATATTTAGTTTTGAATTATAATGGTTGCATACTTAATGTTCATTTCAATTCAAAGGTGTTAGAAAACTGATTGTCTGAAGTGAGAGAGAGAGAGAGAGAGAGAGAGAGAGAGAGAGAGAGAGAGAGAGAGAGAGAGAGAGAGAGAGAGAGAGAGAGAGAGAGAGTACATTAGCTATTTGTGTATGTGTACCATATTTGTGTATATGTACTAGACACACACACACACACACACACACACACACACACACACACACACCAATAAACATTATATATATACATACATTACAATTTCATGTACTATGCAGTTATGCAGGTGTATGCAAATCTCCAATTAACCAAGGTTATCATTTACCTGTGTTCCTCAGAAATGAATTTAAAACGTTGTCTTGACAAATTCCTCTGTGACCTTAAAACCTTGCTCAATAATTAGGCATGTTACCTATCAATCACACGTCACATGACTGTTAACCTACACAATAATCACTTTCTGTCTGCTTACTGTCTAACCTTTCTCATCTAAGATATAGTGACTAAAAAAAATAAGGTCAAACTATTAGGTTTGGGTTTTTTTTTTTCAAAATCTGGAATAATAAAAAAGAAAAAACAAAAAAACTACCTGTCTACTAAAGGTTTGATTGATTACCTAATTAAGCCTGACCATCCTTCTCACAACATCCTGGACAAACACCTTGAACCATTAACAGATACAAGAATATCTTATTGAAATGTTTACCTTGAAGTTTACCACTAAAAATATATAATCCCCTTGCAGTGGAATAATGATAAGAGTCATTTGATTCACAACCTAGAGGTTTCAAGTTTAAATCTCAGGCGATCTTCAATTTTTTTAACAGTTAAGCCTATCCCTATTTGATAGCAGTTGTTGATTCATCTGTACCAATTGTGACAAGGATTTCTTCCTCAACTATTTCATTTGAATTTGACTTTGGACTCACAGTGGGTGTGACCAATCAATAGGGGATGGTTACTCCCCCATGGCACCCGATCGCACCTATGGATCTCTGTGACTGTTTGTCCAATATTCACCAGATTTCACCCGAACATCCTGAAGATTTATGATTTGGTATCCGAAATTTGTATGTGTATCCTGGACAACCTGAAGATTTATACTTTGGTATCCGAGATTTGTATATGTATCCCGGACATCCTGAAGATTTATAATTTAGTATCTGAGATTTGTATATGTATCCTGGACCCTGAAGATTTATAACTTAGTATCCGAGATTTGTATATGTATCCTGAACCCTGAAGATTTATAATTTAGTATCCGAGATTTTATATCAGTCAGGATTTCATATGGCTTATGGTCCTATGTCTTAGTAGGCATGTCATGTCCCTGAACAAGATTAGTAGCCTTCCGCAAGTAAACTGGCATCCTTATCACACTCAAATAACCTGCTTAAGCTCCAGTAGGGATGATATCCGTGCTGATAATCCAAGAACGGAGGTTTCGTGTCACAGCAAATGTAACACAAATAAGATCACTCAATGCATTGACATTCAGTCCATAGCACAGGTTAAAATTTGTGGGTACTTAACCATAAAGCTGGGGACATCTCAATATTAGTGAAAGTTAAAAAAACAACAATAGAACGAACCAAAAAAACCAGACAAAATAGATTTATGTCTTTACTTATAAAGTGTTTGGATATTTGGATATTTTTTTTATCATGCAAATTAGATTTGCTACCTATCTATAAGGCTGTTAAAACAAAGATTAAACAGTGAAAACGTATGAATGCTATATATCTTAATTAATTTAACTCATAAGTAAATTACAAAAATTTTACAAGAAAACTAAGAGCTAAAACAATATTTTGGATGTTGGCGTTTCAAGAAGTATCTAGGTCAAACAAGATTATGTTTCATGGTAAAACCCTTAAAGAGACTATTAACCTATTTTTACATTACCAAATGACATCAACTTTCTAAGTCAAGATGTTCAACATTTTTCTGCAGCTATCGTTTTCTTTTAACGAGCTACTTAATTAGCCCAAATATTCAGACCACATATTTCAGCTTATAAACAGAGAAAAGAAAACAGTATGAAACTCATCCTGCATTTTCTATATATAAAAGAAAAAAAAAACGGAACAGAATACGAATGTCACGTGATGCAACTTAAAAATGAAGAAGAAGAAATAGTAACTGAATGGCGTGATTTAAAATATAGAGCATTTACAAAAGGTCTCTGCTGTATACACGGGAGCTACCTATCTAGCTCCCACTGGATACCAATCGTGATCGACATGCACGAAAGATGGTATAACGTTACACATGCTTTTCTAAAACACAACGTTGACATGAGCACAGGATCAAGTAAAAGAACAACTGCAACATGTTAGAGTAACATGTACAAATTGTATTTTCTTTGGTAAATTTCTGGCTGGACAAAAATGAATCAGATTACACAATTAGACAGGTTCATATAATTACATGTATCTTCAATGTTTACAATACAGGTAAATGTGACTCTACCATCGCATAAAAGGTAAATGTGACTTTACCTTTGGTAATTAGGGTAAATGTGACTTTACCTTTGGTAATTAGGGTAAATGTGACTTTACCTTTGGTAATTAGGGTAAATGTGACTTTACCTTTGGTAATTAGGGTAAATGTGACTTTACCTTTGGTAATTAGGGTAAATGTGACTTTACCTTTGGTAATTAGGTTAAATGTGACTGCCTTTAGTAGTTAAGGTAAATGTGACTCTACCTCTGGCAGCAAAGTTAAATCTGACTTTACCTTTGACATGAAAAGGTAAATATGCCTAATTCTACCTTTTAACACTAAAGATACATGCAACTTCTACCTTTAACAGTAAAAATATATGTGACAATTACTAGCTCTGATAGTTAAGACATGAACAATTCTACCTTTGACAGTAAAGGCAAATGTGACTATTTCTACCTTTGACAGTAAAGGCAAATGTGACTATTTCTACCTTTGACAGTAAAAGCAAAGGTAACTATTTCTACCTTTGACAGTAAAGGCAAAGGTGACTATATATAGGCAAATGTGACTATTTATAGGCAAATGTGACTATTTCTACCTTTGGTAATAAAGATGTGACTATCAGCGGGTACAAGTACATGTGTATATGTGACTGTAACAGATTATCAATAAGAAAACTTTCTTTCCATTTTTTAGATAAAGTTTGAGACACTTAAATCAAGTTTCTCCTTAGCTAACACTCTGGTAAACTTTCTATTTCTGATGATGATGATGATGATGATGATGCTGATGATGATGATGATGATGATGATTACTACTGAACAATATGATGGTAAAGAAAATAACGACACATTACAAACCAAGATAAGTGTGTAAAACAGTGTGACCTAACAGCGACTATTTTTAGCATCAAGGTGGTACAAGGGGTAATGACCTAATAGTATATTAATAGAAATATTTCAATGGAGGGATAATATATATATATATGTGTGTGTGTGTGTGTGTGTTTGTTTGTATGAATGTGTATATGCATGTGTATCTGTGTGCATGCATGTGTGTGTGTGCCCCTGTATGTGTGCGCTAAATATGATTTTACGTCTACCCAATATTAGTTCAAATGTTATATGCTGATGTTAACATATTTTACAATTTCTGGAGACAGACGGATCGCCACTAACCAAATCTTGGATATACAATTAATACCTGTGGATCCATCATTACCCATGTTTCTGTCACAGCTGGGGAAATATCAACCATTTAATTTGTTTAACTGCTAATGTTAATATATATTTATTCATTTTTCTTGTACTTGTAAACTATGACTAAATGCAAAAATTAAAATTATCCAAATGTTTTCTTTTTAAACCAGATACACATGGATCATTTTATATAAATGTTTACAAAATTTTCCAACAAGCCTAAGTTCTATCAATCTGGACTTACTTAAAAACGCATTGGTAGGTTTCTTTTTTATATCACAGCTTACTTTTGTACCGAAGCTAAGAACTTGTTTAAAT
Organism: Atrina japonica; assembly: GCA_030159075.1. Taxonomy (NCBI): domain Eukaryota; kingdom Metazoa; phylum Mollusca; class Bivalvia; order Pterioida; family Pinnidae; genus Atrina; species Atrina japonica. Next base: position 1,621,133 of record BROG01000023.1, read on the forward strand.
GTTTAAATTTCAAACGACAACTACAACATTGAAGACATCTGTTCTTTTTTTAAATCGTTGGTTCTTTAGGGCGACATGTTCTACTACAGTAAGCTTAATTTGGCCTCATGAGTCTATGACGGTAAATTCATGTCAATAACTTCCTTATCCGTCAAGCAACGTAAAACTGTGACAATTGAATTTTCTTGCATTATGCCTAAATAGTTCACATTGTCTACCTGAGAAGCACTGAATGAATGACTAAAGTAACAAATGCTATTTTAATGTAACAATGGTCTCGCCTCTCACATAATCACCCGATCTTGCCATTGCTTTTTCATCCATCCTTTTCAACTGTGCGAAATGTCACTCAGACGGCTATGGGTCACTAATCACTTGTGTGGAAATTCCTATTAATTCGAAATTTGCGACTCGGTGTAAAAGATTCAGGTATTTTTAAACCTGTACTTTAAGCAGCTACTGGCTACATATTATCAGACTTGGAAGTTTTACCTAGAAAAATTCAGTTTCGTTGAAATGGATACATGCAAAGGTAGTTACACAGATCATTGTCAAATATCTGAATTACAACATGAAATTATAAACTTGCGGGGGGGGGGGGATATTCCAAAAATGGTTAGGGAAATATTATCAATTTTGACAATGTTATATATCGAAAGGAAATAAGCATATAACTGTATTAAAATGACTCAATACATTGAAAGATCATATAAAACTGATTTTTGCAATTCATTTCTTTAAATGTGTAAGTGTGTATCTGTTTTAAACTGTGTGTGTGCCTGTGTGTGTGTGTGTCAATGAATGTATGTGTGTGCGAGCACCAGACTATGAATTACTCAGAATTCATACCACATTAAAATGAAAGTATAAAACCTGTAGATGAACAAAATGTGATCTCATATGGTAATGACTGCCCATGGTAAACTTAATGCTAAATAAAGCATTAATATAATCTTATGGTTATATATTTTTTAAATTTTAAATTATTTAACTCTTACTCAAAACATGAGAAATTTACATTTAGACAGAAATCGACTTATGTCATGCTTATAAATAGGACAGAATGTGAAAATGACCCGTCAATCATTTCTCCGATAAATACCTTGTTCATTTCAACATTTGTAAAATCTTAAATGTATTCGTCAGCAATTTGAAATTCATGCATGCGAGAAAAAAAAACGCTTGATTATAACTAATGTTAAACTTACTTTACTTGTCACATCATTTGGAGTGAAGCCTGTGAATGTCCAATAAAACTAAATACGGTTAAATCATCGAGATAAAAAAAAAATCTTCCTTAAAACTGTGAATTGGGTGATTCTTAAAGTCCCTATGACTGTGTGATATTCCTCCGGTTCAAAAGCCTTTGTTAAACCACGTTTATGCACTTCTACGTTTAAGATGAATAAATCAGTTGCTGTACATAAACTTTCCATTCAGATGCCATAATCACCAAATAGAATCAACCACTAGAGTGTCCCCAAATCATCGGCTGCGCATGTTCATTTCTTGTGAGGTCACGTGGAGTAGTTCTATCTTACCTGTGTCAATCTCTGACAATACAATTTAGACGACATATCACCAAGCGTTTACTTTTAACTTCCTTTCAGTTTTTTTTAAATCCAATAATGACTTGATGAGATTAAAAAACAAGATGAAATTCAGAGATTAAAATCAAAAGCCAGAACAAGCGCTACATTATATAGTGAGGGAACTACAATTTACAAGCTTGACAATCGTCAATTTCCTTGCCAACAAAGAGAGTGGGAAAACGAATCCTATATCACACATTAAGATTTTTACCTGTGCTATACTTCCTATGTATAAATTCAACACATCAGTGGCCAGATGACCTCAACTGAACCCTTAGCAAACCACAGAAGATTAATACAGTAAAGACTGACTGGACAAAATTAGGTCATTATTGACTCGTCTATAGTATTATAAACAGAGATTAACTATACAGAAGAATTCATACACACGGCTTGATGACTTACCTTGCCATTATTTTGTAATGATCAACATGCAGAGCCTTAAATGTTCACAGAAAGGCCTATTTCATCTAACTGGCCGCCAAAATATGGCTGTATGGAAGAAATTTGCGGACAAAAATGACATCTGCATGCCAATACACATTTAACATTAACAAGCATGAAAGTATGCATTCAATGTTAAACCTAGACACAACGTCAACCACCTAAAAATAGAACAAAGCTTCTGATTGGTTCAAGTTCAGATTTTTTTTTAAACTGATGAAACAAGTGGATAAACAGATTTCTCACAGGCAGTGAAAATCAAGGGATTTTTGTTAAAACTGAATTCCACAGATGTTTGTGAATAATGAAATGAAGATGTTACATAAAAAAAACAGGAGTAAATATTTGATGTGTGTTTGAAGTTGTCTTATTTGAATGATGATGTTTTTTAACTGAAGATTGTAGCAAATGAAAATTTGATACACAAATATATACATATAGTTATTTTTATGATTGACAATATTACACACACACACAAACACACACACACACACATGCACAATGTCATACACACATAAACACAACCACACACAATTTCATACAAGCACACTCACAAACACATACACACACACACAATATACACACACAATATCAAACATAAATACATACAAAAATAAAAATCTCAGATACCAAAGTATAAATCTACAATTGCAGACACTTGTATCAACAGACATAAAATGTTATTTCAAAAAGAAAATTAAAATGTAGACTTTAATATGCTGTATTTCAGAAGACAAATAAACAAGACTAAACCATACCCAGAGAAATACACAAATGTACATACATACTAAACCATACCCACAGAAATATACAAATGTACATACATACTAAACCATACCCACAGAAATATACAAATGTACATACATACTAAACCATACCCACAGAAATATACAAATGTACATACATACTAAACCATACCCACAGAAATATACAAATGCACATACAGAGGCATAAAATACATGGAGATACATACTTGTAGACACATACAAACACACACAGCCATAAGACATAACAAGAGACCTAATGGGCCTGAACAGTCACCTTAGATGGCAAAATGATAGAGATTATCAGAAATTGACATAATAATAAAAAAACAATCAATTACTGAAACAACAATTATGTTTGTGTAGAATTCTGTATCATTTTGCTGTCAAAATAACAGGAACACAGTTATTGTGAAAATGTCTATGTAAAGCAACAGGACAAATCTGATAACAAGAGATCCCAGAGGGATCTTGGCGCCCACCCTGGAATGTTCTATGTCTGATCTATGACAAACTCTTCTTTTCTCTTATTTTGTGTCTCAACATTGAATTTGAACTTAAATCAGTATTTCTGTGAAATACATTTTTCACAAGATTATGTCGAAACTGAATTTGAACTGATCATATTACATTTTCGGAGAGAATGGAATTCAACATGTCTGACAGGTGAAAATGAAATATGCACAACTAGAACTCAAGGAAACCTTTATTTATTTCAAATTTCAAGGAGATCCCTTCATTCCTTTCTCAAAAATAGCGGTAAAAAACTTCCTTTGGTCAAATCCAAGATGGCCATCTGTTGGACATGTTGCATTCTGATCTCTCTGAAAATGTAATAAGCACAATTACACTTCAAGGGGAACCTTCATGTCAAATTTCAAGGAGATTCCTTCATTCCTTTCTGAGAAGTAGTGGTAACAAATTTCCTTTGGTCAAAATCCAAGATGGCCGTCTGTCAGCCATGTTGGATTCTGATCTCTCTGAAAATGTAATATGCACAACTAGATCTAAAGGGGAACTTTCATGTCAAATTTCAAGGAAATCCCTTCAGTCCTTTCTGAGAACTAGCGGTAACAAGAATTGTTCAGGATGGACAGACCACAGATGCAGGGCCATATGAATAGCCCACCATCAGCAGATGGTGGGCTAAAAATTTCAGGTAAGAAACTCAGGTATTTGATGGAAACCAAAATACAAACCATTAGATATGAAAAATTCCCACCCTAACACCCCCCTGCTAAGTCATTCATGAAGAATTTAAAATGCTATTACTGTATCACGACAATAATTCAATTCACAGAAGATCTACCAATTGTAAATGTATACCAGTCCCACAGCTTTGCTAAGGATCATCGTTAAATACAGAACTAGTCACAGTAAGGTGAGACATCACGTAACCCCCCCCCACACACACACACACATATGGTTTGCATAAAAAAATCGCGTAATTAACAACACGCAGAAATATCCACATTTACAGTTACATAAACCATCATACCAAATTTGAGGAAAGAAACTCAAGTTATTTGATGGAAACCAAAATGCAGCTATTTTCAGACTGACCAAATACAACAGGTCTCCTCATCTTGATTTTGAAGGACATAACAAACTGATGAATTTCCCCCTTTTTTCCCCCACTAAGATATTACAGTAAAATACGTATAACCTGGCGGGCTGGAGTCTCGAGAAACCTTTCTTGACCCGAACCAGTTCAATTTTTCGGTGATAAAGTATAACATAAAAAAAAAACCACACTGACCAGAGAAATTCTTCATACTTATTACCAAACATAAGAGAGTATCCAGTGAGGAATAAAATGTTTTTCCGCTGAAGCTTGTCATAGGCGAAAAGCGAGTAGAATCATCGGTATGATAATCAAAAGGTTTTGATCTCAGCTTTTATCCATACTGGAAAAAAAAAACCTGTATTTCCATGTACATTGTACACATGCAAGAAAACAAAACTGTGTACAAGCACATGGCAATTTTTGCCCTTTTGTGAGAGAAAACATTTTAAACCTGCCCTAAATTCGCCCTAAATCACCACAGCCTCACGGATGGCATGTATGTCCATGTTTCAATTATTTAGCTTGAAAATTTTGCTTTCATTTTGAATTCACACTTTCATCAAAAGACAAAAATGGCAAACATTTGAAGGAAGGCAAAATTTTTCAGATATACAGTAGGGCAAATTCTATATCTTAATTTTTAAATCAAAATTGTTTTCAAAAAACATATACTTGTCCATATTTAAGAATGAGCTGGCAATACTAACCCGTTTGAATGAAGGTCTATCTGATCGTTTTGATTCTGTTCTGGACTTCACAAAAGTTTCAACATGATTTCAATTTGACACGTGGTGAATGGTAAAATTCAAAATTTGTGAGTCATTAAGTCATAAAGTCAAATTATAAAAAAAAAAAAATAGATAGACAAATTAAGCTTTATGATTGGCTATTCTATACAAAACTGATTTCCGAAATAAAAAATAATTTTCTTGCAACATACATGTAGACATCCATTTAAGTAGAATCTTAAAATGAATTTCCTTTTTCCTCATATTATGCATTCAAAATAATTAACGAAACTTCCTGGACATGTAACAATCTTTTCTTATTTAAATTGTTCTCCCCAGTTCATTACTAATTACTAATTTTTTTTGGTAGTCACTTAAATTGAAAGTCAAAAACATATTACAATATGATCATTGATTTTATTACAAGGAAGTATAAATCCTCATCAAAAAGGACTTCATGCGACTAAAAATAGAAAATGTTATTTTATCATAATTTTGCCCCATTTCTCTCTCTCTCTCTCTCTCTCTCTCTCTCTCTCTCTCTCAATATAAATATATCTTATCATGTCTATCTGTTTATCTCTATGTTCTCTGTGTATGTATGTCTCTGTCTATTTTTATTTGTCTATCTTTTCTCTCTCTCTCTCTGTCCATCTCTTTCTCTCTGTCTGTCTGTCTCTCCCAATATAAATATATCTTACGTCTATCTGTTTATCTCTGTATGTCTCTGTCTATTTCTATTTGTCTGTCTCTTTCTCTCTCTGTCCATCTTTCTCTCTGTCTGTCTGTCTCTCTCAATATAAATATATTTTACGTCTATCTGTTTATCTCCGTATGTCTGTCTATTTTTATTTGTCTATCTTTTCTCTCTCTGTCTCTCTCTCTCTCTGTGTCTCAATATAAATATATCTTTGTCTATCTGTTTATCTCTGTATGTCTGTCTATTTCTATTTGTCTGTCTCTTTTTCTCTGTCTGTCTGTCTCTCTCAATATAAATATATCTTATGTCTATCTGTTTATCTCTGTTCTCTCTGTATGTCTGTCTATTTCTATTTGTCTCTGTCTCTTTGTCTGTCTGTCTCTGTCTCCCTGCCTGTCTCTGTCTCTCTCTCTAAAAAAAATGCTTATCTACAGACCTGCTTTGTAAGACCCAAGTTGGGTATATTAAACAGTTAATTTTTTAATGATGGACTGATGATATAAATTTTAAGTCACCATACTTAAAGAATTTATCATCAACACTCCTCTTGAAATATTGGCCGGACATTAAGTTGAATCAATGTCATTGGTTGGAAATCCAGTTGAATCAATGCCATTGGTTGGAAATTAAGCTATTTTTAGCAAACCACTTGTCTTCTGCTGTTGGCAATTCTTGGGTTTGTCTATGCCAGAAGTTTGCCAGTGTCCTAATACGTCGATAAATTTAGTTTTTTTTTTTCTGACACAAACTTAAAATCTGGATGTCGCTGTACAGCTGAATATTCTATATGATCTACATACTTACTGTATGTGTATAGACACAGACATGAAACATATTAGAATTGGTTGTTAGTTTCATAGTGGCTATATTTCAGAGCTAGGATTCACACAGAAATATAAATCATCAACAAAATTAAAAAGGTAAAAAAAATAAAATTCTAAATCATTATACTGGATGTGGATTTTTTTCTTTCTTTCATGTCCTCTAGGTTAAGAAAAAAAAAATTGGAAAAGAAAAATAAAAACCTTCGATATTTCCAACATCTGTGTAATTCACAAGCCAGAGTAAACTCTCTGGAAACATTTTCCCAAAGGACTTCAAGATGAATTTATATGATGAATTTTATATAGAGTGGAACCTGTCTTGTTGGACCACAGCCATAGCACATCACCTGATTTGTAAGACCATATTCTGGAATCACTTGGTTAAGGAATGCTTTAGGTAAAGCCTCTCTTGTAAGACCACCCATCGGGTTAAACACCACATTTCAGTCGCAGAGAGGGTGATCTTTTCTGGGAGGTTTCACTGTAATAAGTTGACAGACACTGCTTTATGGCACATATTAGCCAACTCTGGATTTTACTGGGGCATGTCCAACATTCATTGTGTCTTTATACTCAATTTTATAGAAAACAATAGTGTTTAAACATCAATATCTACGATTCGTTTTGATTTGATTTGATTTTTTTTTTTACGTCATACTCAACAATCTTTCAGTCATATGATGGCGTCCAGTATTTATTGGTGGAGGAGAAACCCCGATCACCTGGGTAAAAGACCACCGACCTTCCGCACGAAAACTGGCAAACTTTCCCACTTAATTCGAAATGACCCTAGCGGGATTCGAACCAGAGGTGAGAGGCTCTACGATTCGTATTCTAATCTATATATATATACAGTGAAACCTGTGTAGAGAGACCTCACTCATAAAAGACCATCTGTCTAGCGATTACATTTAGAAATAAATTTGGTTGAATAATCCTTTAGATAAAACCTCTCTTGAGAGATCATCTGTCTTGTACGACCACATTTTGGTGGTAGAAAGGAGTGATCTCGCAAGACAGGTTTCACTATACTATCAATGCATGACTATAAACCATCCTTTCCCTGAATGGTCAAAACCCTGCTGAAAAATATAAGAATATACAAGCAATAATGTATATAGTGTGTTCTTAAAATAGTACTAACAGGTCTGTTAACTTTGATATTCACTGGCTCGAAGTTAAAAACAGATCAGGATAATTGAATGATCAATAAAATGTGACATCACAATGCATAGACAGGTCACCACATAATGAATTGAATCAGCTAAATCAGAATATGTTAAGTGACCTTGTACTTCTCCAAGAGCTATGTTCTGTCTGTTTCTAGGTAATCAAGTAAAATAAGTGACGCTTTTCTCAATAAAACAAATACAGACTTTTGACTAGGTCGCAATCAAAATTTATCAACCCTTGAAAAAAAATATTCACCTTGCCTTCCAGCTTTGTGAATATTGATTTTTATCAGGGCGATACATTCTGATAACAACCTATTTCAAAGTCAATAACTGTAAAAAGTTTATTGTCAAACTTGATGTATGGACGAAAGAGAAGGTGCTTTTCTGCTACACTGCCTTCAACCCATCAACCCCTGTGGTCACATTTAGACTCGCCCAAATCAATAAATAGTACGGTGTACTGTCACGATTATCAGGAAGTGAAAAGGTTCAAATTGCATGTAAAATTATGATTCTAAATCCCTTAGTACTGAGAGTGGACTAAACCATTCTTTAAGTCCAAATGTGATTTCAGGGCTTGATGAGTTAAAGACACCAAATTTGGTCGATGTCACGCAACACTTAAAACATCATGGTAACAATACAGAGCCAGGCCGCCATATCCGAGTGTTTAGAGCATTGCGCTTGTTACCACGACGTCGCTGACCTCTGTGGTCAGCTCAGGGTTCAAGCCCCGCTGGAACCTTCAGGTAATTAATCTTGTGTGTTACCAGGTTAATTTTGCGGAAAGACGGTGATCTCTCGCTGCGTACATTGTAAGTGGTTTCTCTCCTCCATCAGTAAGAACTGAATGCCACCATCTAACTAAAAAAAATAGTTGAGTGTGGCATAAAACACCTTTCAAAGCAAGCAAAAAACCAAACACAAAAGGATGAAATCGATTTGAACCGTAACCAAATAAATACGATTGTCACAAACTCATAATCACTAATGTACAGGCAGACAGATATTAATTGAAACATAATCCCTGATGAATGTGTATGGCTTTTCTACTAAAACTTTTATACGATTTCTGCCATACACAATTCTGATTGCCATCCCGCACCCCCAAGGGTGCTGCAGCTTAGGAATCTGTCAAGAAATAAATTAATTTATTTATAATCATTAATTAATATGATTGTTTTCTTGAAACTTGGACGTGTTGACCTTTTGGACATTCATGTTATAACTACTCCGATATGTACTTCCTCCTACGACTTCTTTTTATTATTGTAATTTTTTTCGCTACCATCATTTACCCTACAAGTAGTTTTATAATCAGTACAGGGACAACCAGGAAAAACTCTGTATAAAAGCCAAATAAATGCACACCCCTGAGTACCTGAGTGGTATGGTCTTTTCTATTGTTTAGGACCAGTCTATTATGATTTATAGGGTTGAAAGGGTTAACATGCCTGAGAGAAATACAACGATCACACTGCTCACCTCATGTCGGTTGATCCTAAATTCCCAAATAACCTGATCAACCGATTGTCTTAAACACCACAGCATTGGAAATAGACTACTGTATTCGACCCAATAAGCACCCAAGTCCCTGTAAATGCCCCTCCCTCTTTTTCACACAGGATCAAGTATTTTTTCTAGCTGGTTGACAAAACAATGTGGAGCAGAAAAACTTAAATAACAGTTTATCTCTAGCCCTATGCAACACAAGAATGTTGATAGGTGTCCACTGTATTAACTACAACAACTTTACCACCATGTCTTAGGAAAAAGTAACTGCTCAAGTGAATTTGACTATTAATTGGTCCCAATAAGCGCCCACCCTTTTTTCCCTATTTTTGTAGTGCCCTGGGCAATCATGGGGTCAAATACCGTAAGTCCAAAACAGGGTAACATTTGCAAAAATACAGGTTCCATCCAGCATTTGAGGTATAACAGGTGCTAAGAAATATTAGACACATCTGCCATGCAAGTTTTGTTGATGTATGTGCAGTAAAGGGAGATAAATCTGACCTCATTCAATCCTCTTAACATATACATCCCTAAAGACAGATTTGGACTGGTCTGTGTCAAAGATTTTCAGTAGAGTCTAACATTTTCAGGGGTAGATGGGTTAACAACAGCATTAAAATAAAATTAAGTCCAAGACAGGGTAATTTTTTGCATACAATTTAGGTCCAATCCTCCATCTGACCTATAGCATTAGATAAGAATCGTTTTTTGTTGTTGTTGTTGTTGTTTAACGTCCCACTCAAGAATCTTTCACTCATATGGAAATGTCACCATATGCCAGTTAAGGCAGGGTTCTCCTTAAGAGCCTGCACAAGACAATTTATGTCACCTAATTTCACTTTATCTGCCGCCTACTTTTTTCCCAAATCAAATGGAAAAAATTTCACAGTTTTTGAAATCCATAGATCTTACTGGCAAAACCGGTAAATCTGAAAAGAGTATGGTGAAATTTGTCAAATAATCGGTCCAAATGACCGGTAGCCTAAATATTTGCGCCATCCAATCTGGATTTTTTTCTGGAAACGCTGGGTAAAACCAGAGAATTTTATCAGCACCTGAAATAGCAGGTTGCCAGATGCGACCACTGTGGTGTCTGGGCGACCAGAAGTTGATCAAAGACAAATACCATACGGAAGTAGTTATTGGCCCAAAATAAAATGGCGAGTGCCCTACCGTCCTGCTAAATTCATGTCAAGGCCGTCTTTTATTTACAAGACAAGACATAATCCTCTATTTTGTGTCAACTTTTAACTAATGTCTTATCTACACGCAGAAATGATTATGTCTGATCATGTGACAACCATGTGATTAAACATTGACCTGTCATGGCTGACGATGAGTATCGCATACACCTAGTGAGTAGTATGGTTTAAATGTCGTTCATTACCAAGAACATTACAGATGTGTTTACTCAAACTGTAATTAAAATGCATTTAAGTTTAGCGAAGTAGTTTATATTTATTTGTCTTCAACATTTTTAAACTGTTATCGCTAACAGCTTAAACAGGGTCAGGGATCTTCGACCGAAAGGTTCCATTTTCAACCGAATTCACATCTGACCCACCGACATACATTTGTTATATCCTTTTAATGTGCATTAAAATAGTTGTTTATAAGTGACTCAGTGTTTGTTTTTCACTGTTATTCTTTTGGGGAACTGAGATTCCCAATAAGAGCGATGTTTATAAAATATACCGGTAGGTCTATAGACGTGCAAAAAGTATTCTACTATTCATACATTTTGTACACTATTACCAGAGATACTGTTAAGTTTTTTTTACCATATAAGTATATATTCTATGTAAAACCCATCAATAGAAAAAATCACTATTTAATAGAAAATGTTTTCAAATTTCACTGCTTATTTCAATTGGCCTAAAAACTCTAATTTCTAATTTGTAATTTCAAAATCTTGAGATTTAAACAAAAAGTAAAAATTAGACATCACAATTCTACTTACCCATACAGAGTTTTCATCACAAAAAATAAAACTTTCTAATTTAAAAACAATCCTTTAATTTTTAATTCAGAAAATCAAAAATAGAAAATCATAATGAAATTGAATTTGTTTAACTGTTAAATCTTATTGAAATACATTTAAAAGAAATGACTTCTGAACACTTTAAGAAATATATGGTTTTACAAAAGAAATAAACATGTAGTGAAAAATAATAGTGTATATCACATGTATTTAAGTTTTCTACACTGTCAGGGAAAGACTGACTGAGCGGTAGATATAGGAATAATAAATTACTGGTCCTCTTTTGTGTTTTTTTCTTTATTGTTTACAATGATATTTGTCCAAAATATTTGGGCAACCACTTTATCATTTGGACCAGTAGTTCTGAAATTTTATTCGTCCAAAAAAAATTTTTTGGGGCCAGCCATAGACTGAAACTTTGATGAATGATATAGTGAGAGGGATTGAGCTGGAAAATGAATAAAAAAACTGAACATACATGTATACAACAGTTCATTTACCTATTGCTTTTTTCAGTAATATGTATAAGGACCAGTAAAATTTTGCTACGACCAGTGAAATTTAGTAATTCACTGGTCAGGTCATTTCAAAACCTCTGGAAAAATAGAATATAGATCCTTAGAATTCAATCATTCAGTAACAGAAAATAAGTGTCTAGAATCAAGGAAATCACTTTTTCTGGCTCCATTTTTAAAAATACTCCTGGGGGGAAGGAGGCATGCCCTCAGAAACCCCTAGCAGGCTCGCACCTATGGCACTCAAAAGTCTTTTGCCTCCTACATTTTCTAGATTCCCCTCCTACTTCTGAAAATAGGGAGAACCCTGGAAAGGGCTTCAAATTTTGGCCTATTATGGCCATGTCACCTACGGCCATTGAGCAGTAAGGGTTCTTTAATGTGCCGACACCTACTGTGATTGGGGACCTCGGTTTTTACTGTCCCATCGGATGGACAGGAAAAGCCAGCTGTGTCCGCCCAAAACCTCAGGTTGCAAATTAATCACAAGCAGTGGCTTACAATTTGAATCAAGGATCCCCCGTCCTTTTGCAGGAATATCCAGACCATTGGGAACCACAGTATAAGTCATAATGACATTTCTGAACCAAAGATACAGTATGTCTTGAAAAAAAATCATTCAATTTTAACTCATTCAACCTAAAAGACACATTTGGACTGGTCTTAGTCATTGATTTGGAGTAAAGTTCATTATTTTTCAGGGGTTGTCAAGTTAAACTTTGATTCCCCAAGAAAAGTATGTCCTAAATTTGAAGTCATGGTTTAAGTAAATAGTTACATTTGAAGACCAAACTTATCAAAAAAGACTTCACAAGCAAAAAGTGAGTTTTAGCCCCGTAACTTCAAGCATTTCTTGCTAGGCTACGGCAAAGTGCATTTGATTATGTCGACAATATATCCTTCATTTTCACAGAGAATAATACTGTAAATGCGCATTTTACAGATAAGATCGCAAATGTATGCAGGTTTTCAACTGAGTGTTAGACACAATTTCCATATCGATTATTTCTACAGACAGTAAACAAGTGCATCACGTGGATAAATATATTTGTGACTGTCTAAGGCTGTTGAAATATATAAAAAGTGGATGCTCTGGCTAAAAGCTAGAGTCTATCATAAATTACAGTACAACATGTTTTAAATGGCCACCCCTGTATAAAGGTCACCTGCCTATAAAAGCCATTCAAACATAACCTTTTAATAATGAATTTATAAACCTCTTTATAACGGCCACCTGTTCCCTTGAGAGGCCTTTATGGACAAGTTTGACTGTATTTTCTTTTCTTTTCTTTCATTACAGTGGAACCTGTCTAAAAAGACCACTCTCATGAAAGACCACTTGTCTTTTGAGACCACTCTCATGAAAGACCACTTGTCTTTTGAGACCACTCTCATGAAAGACCACCTGTCTTTTGAGACCACTCTCGTGAAAGACCACCTGTCTTTTGAGAGCACATTCTGAAAACCTCTTGGTTCAATAATCCTTTAGATAAAACCTCTTTTGAGAAACCATCTGTCTTGAGGGACCACATTTCAGGGGCAGATGAGGCGGTCACACAAGACAGGTTCCAACGCATTATCATTATAAAAACATTTTGTTTTATTATTTTTAAACCTTCATAATAATCTCAAATCATTCCCTACAGTTAAAAAAAAACAAAATACAGTGAAACTTATATATAAAGACCCTTCTACGAACACAACAAAACCAGTCTTTATAGGGAGGTGGTCGTTATATAGAGGTTGATTAGTACACAAATAGTAAACTATTGGGGACAGCAAAAAACAGTTTTGTGACCAGGTGCTTTCTATACACAGGTGGTCGATAAAGCAAGTTTTACCGTATTACCCAACTTTTGTTTCAAACAAAACAATGATTCTATGCTGCAAAGCATCAAACTTGATGCCGACTACAAGAGCACTACCTCACAAGCAAGAGGTTTTAAGCTTGAATCATACGTATGACTTTTTACTCATCGACCCCTGTGGCCAAATTTAGACTCGCCTAAATTAATAAACAGAATGGTCTAGTCATTTTCCAGGGGTGAGCAAGTTAAATTTACATATAAAATTATTTCAGAATTTTTATTGCAAATCATACACTCCTAAATTCTGACAGTGGACTTTACCATCCTTTCAAATGGTTGAGTCCAAATTAGGTCTTAATGCACATAGTGACAGTTTCGTTGCCAAGCACTAGAGGGCCTCTGTCGCAAGTTGTCTGAAAATCTATTTGTGCAAATGTAAACGTTGGCTGTGCGGAAACAGAATGCATGGTACAGGTAACATGTACAATGTACATAGAGTTGTTGTTTTTTTTTTTAATATATATATATAATGGAGTTTGTAGAAAAACTCTTCTACAGTCCCCACATCAGAGCTAATAACACTGACAAAATGTTTGAAAAATGTTTTTATTTTACACAATTCTTCTTTGAGATCAGTATTTTTACAAACATGATTTTTTTTATGCCAAAAAATTTAACTTGTCCTGTGCCACAAGTGCTACATGTAAGTTTCTTTTACTTGTCCACCAGGCAAAATTGTAAGCCCACCATATAAACATTAATAACACCATAAAAGTATGTTAAAAACGCTTTCAATTTGGAAACTGTCTTTGTTGCAATAGGTGTTTTTACAAATGTAATTCTTAACTGCAAAATTTAACCTGTTCCTGTTCGACTAGTGCTAAGTAGCTTTCACTCGTCCGACTGCGAAATGGACACATACAGGACAACAGGACAAGTGTGATTTCTGCACCCATGAAGTTAACCAACACCACACAAAGATGAATGAAATGTGATGCTTGTAGGTCACTGTAAACATAAGGTAAAAATGACCTAAATCTGACCTGACCATTAAACTGTGATCAAACCAGGAAATTTCCTATCAGACAAGTGGTTCACCACTTAACCCATGTAAGAGTGGTCATCTTGAATGGGGATGATGATCATGATGTTTGCGATACTAACAATAATTCATATGACATTATTAACAAATACTTGTTGTACAAAAGCATGGTATACTGGGGCCCGTTTTACATAAATATTTATTGTTGAAAGAAGAGCCACCGGAATGTATACTGTGTGGCTCTAGACTGACAATTAAACATATTTTAACAGAATGTATAGATTTTAAACATACTCGTGAGAAATATTACTCCGAGACATATCTTGATAGTGTTTTTAATAATGTTGCAGGCGACATCATTTTGGAGTATCTAAAAGACATCGGTTTATATTCCAAAATTTGAAATGTTTCTTAAAAATCTTGAAACGTCTAGATACTCTTTTAATTAATAAATATATCATCTTTTACAATTTTTAATTAATATTTTTAATAGAACAATATACTTTGATTTTACTCTAAAATTATAATTGATGCATCGCCACTATATGACTGAAAGATTGTTGAAAGTGGCGTAAAACAAAAACTAACTAACTAACTAACGAAAGGTCGTAAGTCCTAAATCCAAACTTTTAGTTCTAACTACCAGGGCAACGTATCGCTGATTGGTCATTCTCATGACAATTAGGACTAAGACAGATTTTGGACTTACGACCTTTGTATGTACACAGGAAGAGACCACCATCACTCTACAAGTAAACTGGCAAACTTTCTCACAAAATCAGCCTAGGTTCCAGTGACAGTTGAACTCGCACTGGCGAGAGGTGAGAAATGCTCTACCCACTCGGTCAAAGAGACCCCAAACCCCTGACCTATTGATCATGAAATTCACAATTTCTGTCATACTAAGTTTTTCCTACGGATGCTACATACAAAAATCAGGAGAACTAACTGATAGGCTTTAAGCAGACTCACTTAACGCTCAGTCAAATTTTGTCACATCGTAGATGTATTAACTTTTTGTGTAAAAAATCTTAATAACAAGATCATTAAACGTAACATTATTATTATTATATTATTATCGACTCATGCAAGGTAATTGAGAACCACACGTTTTTAGTTTCACAGGTTCTATAAGGTGTATATGACTGTCTCGAAACCATTTAAGACATGTACGGTCATTGTGATCAATAATGAGTGCCAAATTTACCTAAATTTTCGTGAAATTAAAACATTGAGTGTTTATGAAAAAGGAGGAAAAATTATTATGGGGCGATTTCATACACATGCAAATTTTGACTTCGAATCATATGTAGGAATTTTTGTTGTTTTTATAGAAATGGGCACAAAATATTTATTCGAAACACTGAGGAATTTGACTCATAAAAGTTCAAATTATAGAATGTTTATAAGAAGCGTTAAATAACATAATCAATCGGGACTTTGGGATTAGTTTGAAACATCGAGTAAATTCGACTCATTGAAGTTTGACTCATCGAAGTTCTACTGTATATAGTGTAGATATATTTTTATATGGAATGAAATGTGATGTATGAGGTGGAGTCTGGTGAACCCTTTTTGAACCTGGACAAGTTTAAATTTTAGGTAATAAAGCATAACCACATTAAAATTACACTGGCAAGAGTTATCTTTCCTGTTTGTCACCATACATATGAATGTCCAGTGAGGAATAAATAGACAAAACGATACAAATGTTTCTATCCGTATCATCAGACTGCATGCGATCGTTGAAGTGGATGGATTCAACGAGAGTATAGCTCGAGTTTAATCCATCCGCTACAACAATAAAGTGCAGTCTCATGATACGGATAGAAACATTTGTATGGTTTCGTATTTATTACATGTCCCTTATTTATCTATATGTGTAAACAAATTTAAATTGAATTCCGTTTTTAATGACGCCATCAAATATTTTGGATGACATGAATGTTATTTAGAAAAGTAGCTCCAACGAAAAATTTCGCCGAAATTTCCGGATCCAACTACAGTGCAATATGAAATTACATATTGCAAGGCATATTTAAGTCTGTATTGTAACTGTATGATTACACATGCATGTGATAAAACACATTTTCCGTGACGCTTTTCATAACCGAAAAAGTGAGTAAAACTGTCTGTATGATAATGAAAAAATTACTGCTCCCCTCCAAGTTTTGTAAATTGTATTATACATGCATATGAGTGAAAATCATATCACCCGACTGCATTTGCTTTTTATGTCAATAAATCATTAAAAAAAAAAAAGCGACATATGTTTTTCGTGTGCTTCTTGCAATTGTATACATTGCATGATAAAAATTATTTCCTGCATGTTAAAATTAAGTTTAACATAAATAAATAAACATAAACAAAAACACATGCTTTACACATGCAAATTATTTCTTTGGACATAAAATAAACATGTTCTTCGTATTTATAAAACACAGAGAATAATTTTTTTCATGAACAACTGTATTTGATGTGATAATCATACCACCTCGAGCCCAAAGTCACCGATTTTCTCAACACTCAAGCTCAACTCGGAATGTTTTGATGATATAGTTACTTGTAAAACTTTTGGAAATGACCGACTTAAGGAAACACATTGTTATCTTCATTCATTCGCATAAAAGAAAATTCGGTCAAATTAATCATTTACTCATAAGGATCGAAAAACATGTTGAGTATGATATTCCCGACTTTAGAATGTTATCAAACAGTTTGATAATTCTGAAGATTTCCTCACATAAGCAATACTTTTTATTAAGATGTATTTGAAAACGCTGTACGTCCTAGGACCTAGTCCTTAATAGGGAATGATATTATATGACACTCCCAACCCCTCACCTCTTCCCCCCCCCCCCAACCCCTCACCATTGCCTTTTGTTTGGTCTCTTTGCAACATTTAGGTTTCCGTTAATTTTCGTCACATTCTATTCCCGAAATTTTGCCAAATTTGATATAATGCTTTATACCAATAAAACAAAGAATGAGTTCAGTCAAAATTCATAACTCCGACAGAATGATGTTATCTTTTAAAATTTGTGATTTGAATTATTGTCGTTGTTGGTGACAACGCGCCCACTGACAACACACCGATGTATGCTTCTGTGAATTACCTTTAGGATATTATATAATGTACAAAATCATTAATAAAATTGCCCACTGAAAACACACCGCTACGTAGAAAAATACATTTAGTAATAGAGGAATACATGTTTATAATGAATGCAAATGTGTAGACACGTTTCGACAGAGAGAATAATAAATAGACACATAAATAAACAAACAAACAAATGAATAAATAAATAAATAAATGAATAAATGAATATTTAGACAGATAAATAAGAAAAATAAATGAATAAATGAATATATAAATAGATAAATAAGAAAATAAATAAAGATAAGTTCCAGTTCAAAAAGTACAATATGAAATATTAACACATTCAATTTTAAAAATTAGATTTTCAGACTTACCATGCGACGTTTGTTTAGGTGAACCTGCAACGAGAATTCAGAGAACAATATTAACTCCAGAAAACAAACGCACATCAGACAAGTACGTTTACCAGTCAACACGCAAAAATACCAGACATATTTAAACTAGCTAGGGGGAAATATGAACCAAACTTAATTGAAATTTTTTAAAACTGCTTATGCTGAAAATCTTTATGCTTCTGTGAATCACCTTTAGGATATTATATAATGTACAAAAATCATTAATAAAATTCTATTTATAAAAAGCAGACAGACCATCGGTTTTGTTGTTGTTGATTTTTTTTTTCAATAGCCGATTGTTTCTACGAAAAGCACACAATCATGTCTTCTTTCCTGGCCTCACGATACTATGGCATCGTGATTTATTTCTTCACTAAAACTTGAAAATTAAAATCATCCCCATCGTTGTGTAATTGAATTTTATATAATGAAACTATTGATTATTTTAAACTTATTAAACGAAAAAGAAACACACTGTTTTTCAGTTGTTTTTTTGTGTGTGTGTGTAATTAAGTGACAGAGCATTAATTTGTCAAAGAAGGTGTGGCTTGTAATTCTCGATCGATGACCACTAGATGAAGTAAACCACAAAATACTTGTCAAGGGCTGCGAGGCTTTCAATTAATTAAAAGCCGATTTGAATTTTGAGTTTGTAGGGTAAAAATAAAAATCAATTCTTGGACTTAAATTCTTTATTATTATTTTTTTTAAGAAAAATGACTAAACAAATAATAAATCATAATTCTAGCTTTTTGTGCACAAGGTGGTGGATCAAATATTAATCTTAATCTTTTTATATTAAGGTGTGTGGTGGATTTAATCAAATTATTTTAATCTGTGTGCCTTATATTTCCGAGCCTTTAGAGAGAACAATTTGAAACAACACAATTCACACCATTTTCTATAGTTTTCACCAGGCAGATATTTGGCCCTGTTCCAAAAGTCAAATATATTTTTTGTTCCAATTTTTTAAAAAAAAATTCTAAATTTGATGTACATACCTCAACCGTAATGAAAAATATATTAATGTAGGAGGAATTGTATTATAAAAAGATATTCCACGAAATTTTGATTTACACGTGTGCACATTAAAATTCCCAATTTTGTCACCAATGGCATTTGCACAAATTTGACAGAAAAATGCCTGCAATTACTTTAACAAACCTAAATAAATAATAATTACTATCGATTCTTTTTATCATTTGAATCTGAAAACATTTGATACCTATTACGAGATCAAGTAACATAGAATTGTATCGAGATAATGTCTGATTCGCGTAAGATAGTGGGGCAGAGTAACCTTTTGATTATCATATGGGTGATTCTACTCACTTTTCGGTTATTACAAGTTGCGCAAGAAAAACATTTTATTCCTAAATGGGTACTATCTTATGATCGGAGCAACAAGTATGATGGATTACTCCAGTCGGTGTAATTTTCCTGTTACACTTTATTACCTAAAATTTAAATTTGTCCAGGTCTGTACTGCCAGGAAGTGCTACACGTTTTGAACTGAGCTATAATTTGTTACATGCATGTGTAATCATACAGTTGCAATACAGAGTTCCATACGCCCGTGCAATACGTAATGTCGTATTGCACTTAGTTGGATACGGAAATTTCGCCAGAGCAACTTTTCTAAATAACATTCATGTCATCCAAAATATTTGATGGTGTCGTTAAAAGTGGAATGAATTTTAAATTTGTGAATACATATAGATAAATAAGGGACATGTAATAAATACAAAACTACACAAATGTTTCTATCCGTATCAACAAACTGCCCGTGATCACTGTAGTGGATGGAGTCAACTTGAGCTAGGCTCTTGTTGAATATGGATAGAAAGGTGTGTAGTTTTGTATATCTATATGTCAATGGAGTGAGGGCTATTAAGTTATAAAACCTTTGACTCTACAGAGTAGAACAAATCTTTAACATTTTACAAATTAGAATCAAAGAATCTCAAGACAATATAATAAAATACTGTGAATCACGTATATTTCCGTATATATTTCGTTGTGACATTTTTACGCGAATTCACCACTTCTGGCATATTCACATATACATGAATTCATAATTTAAAAGGTATGTACGACTTCATTTTCGATTTCACAAGTTGCAATGATGTTAATATTAAACACGTATAAATAAAAGAGGCATACATATCTCCGATGATTACCTCATGGTTTTCACGTTAAGAATACAGATTTCTTGCTATTTTCAGAGATACAGAATGCTGCTTGCAATGCTATTTGATTGGTTAACAATTGTTATATATACCTTCACAATGGTTTATAGACACTGACTTCTTATACAATATATTCACTAAATCTTCTCCAATTGATGCAAAAAAAAGTTAATCTCACACAAAATAAATTTGATTTAAAGTAAAAATGCTTTTTATTCAACTCCTTTACACATCATTCATGATTTAAATTAAATTGGTTAAAATTGTAGACTTTGATATATCTAAGAGGAAGATATATATATATATATATATATGTATATATATATATATATATATATATATATATATATATATATATATATATATATATATAATAAAACACTGGGGATGACTCCACACCTCACACACTGCAACATCTATGGTTTAATCCTTTCACCCCTAAATATTTAAGTGGTATGCTCTTTTCTATTGTTTGGGACCAGCCTATTATGGTCTGTGGGGTTAAAGGGATAAAATTACCTTTTAGGCAGGCAAATTTAAAATGTCAACATTTTATTACAGGAAGTCACAAAAGATATTGATGAGTTTTTCTTTAACCCATTTAGACATGTGGACTGGTCTTAGTCATTGATTTACAGTAGAGTTCATTGTTTTTCAGGGGTTGATGAGTTAAGCTAGTTACAGTCTCAATCTCGACATTTTAGCTTCTTTTCATCCTGTCATCATTGAGCTACTTCTGTTCGTCCTATCTAGATTCTTCTACTAATCCTTTAACGTATGAAAACAATCATTTCTTTAAAGGTTTCTTGTGATTTCAATTTCCCTACTAAAACCTTGACCTAGCACAAAACTCATTGTACACATTTATACTTCCTTATCTGTTTTAGCTCAGTAAGAGATCTATAAAAAGAAGAAAAAAATATACAGAATTCTTGTTTTGAATATAGCTGAAATGTTAGAGTGGATGCAATCCGATATGCACCTATGACCAAAACTGCAATTCGTAAAGCACCTAGTTCAAATTTGCACTTTTTATTTAATTCATATAAACCACACTCTTCCAGTACATCTCACATTTCAGGAAGAAGATCGACTTAAGTTATAATTATTTCTAGAGACAGATGACTCAGACCAACACATTTAAACATGAAAGAAATACATCAAACAGCCTGAATTACTGTATACGGGGAAAATTTCAACCCCGTTTTATTTTCGCCCCTTTCGCCCTCATCGTCAGTGGGCGAATTCAAAACTGGGAGAATTCAAAATGGTAAATTCATCTTTTTTTAATAATAAAAGTCTGGGCGAATTTTAAATGGGGAGAAACTATTTGCAAGTGCATTAGGGCAAAAATAAAACACAGGGCGAAAATAACCCTGTATACAGTATACTGCTGACCCAAAACATCTATAATCTCTCAAAAGAAGGAGCTAGGCCCCTGTGGTCCTGTGGTTGGAGCATTGCACTTTAAAATATGAAGTATCTCTGCTGTTGTCAGCACAGGTATGTAAACCCCGCTGCAACCAAATGTGATTTTGTGAGAAAGTTTGCCAGTTTACATGCGGAAGGAAGGTGGTCTCCTCCTGGTTACACTGTAACCAGATTCTCTTCTCCACCAATAAAAACTGACCACCACTGAAGCATATATAACTGAAAAGAATAGCCTAGTGTGGGCTTAATTGTTTTTATCATTTTTCCAATACAAAGGTTTTAATTGACCAATCCTTTCAGGGATTTTCCACCCAATCATACTGGGCCAAAATAAGGCCCCATTCCCAATACAAAAACAATGCATTTTCCCCCAATTTGCAGTTGAAAAGTCAAATGACAATGAATTTGAAAAGACTCACATTCTTTTGTGTATTTCTTTAGATCTCCCAATTTCAATAAGATGATGCTGAAATTCCCAATTCAAAAGGCCCAGGCCCTATCCCCAAAAAAGTATGGGAGCCTTTACTGTAGTTGGGCCTGTGCCTTTTCAGATGGGAATTTTACATCCCAATGGGCCAAAGTAACTATGGTTATTTTACTTGTCCCACATACTGATGATATTGATCCCTGCAATACTGTAAGAGATGTGACAGAACATTCAAACTTTTGACACTGTCACTGCAAGAAAAAACTGCAAGGTTATTTTTTTTCTCTCACTTTGTTGCTTGATAGTTTGAGGGCTTTTAGGGGTTTTATTTTTTTTTTTCATTTGGGAGGGGGGGGGGATAAATTTTTCTCAATCAAATAAACGAGAATCTAAAGGGGGAAAAAATCGTAAGCAGGGAAAAAGGTATATAAAGGCAAGGTCTTTGAGTTAGTTATTACGTGAAGGTGAAGCAACAGCACCCCAAGGACGCTATTTGGACAATTCGATTTTTTATGTCACATCATTGAGAAGATATATATAGCCCATGTATGTAGCAATTGCATGTATCATTGGATTAAATTTTCTCACAAACAGCTGTTGGTATACTGCCCACATAAACTGAAATATGTGACAAAGCTTGCCAAAATTGTTGTCAATCCTTTGAAATGGTCGAGACCAAATGAGGGCTCAATGAGCTAAATACATTTTCAGGTATTTGTTTACAAATGAAGTGACAATACCAACAGGTACAAGATACTACGATCATATTTATAAGTAATATCGTCGCTAAAACTTAAAAAAAAAAAACAAAAAGAAATTTAATGTGTAAAATATTCTATATATCGCTTTACAACAAATATCGTGTTCACAGCGGTATGAAATGGATATCATTTTATCCATTTTGAGACATGCAAGTAATTATGGTTTCTGTCTGAATACACACAAACTCGTGTGTCTGCATAAATATAGAGTACAGTGCAGATTTCCCCCGAATATACTTATTTATTTAAAGTAACCATGGCAACACACTCTGGAGCAGGATCAATTTTGGTCTGGTATATTTGCTTTATGGTGCTGAGATTATTGCTTAAAGTTAAAGTAATATGAATTGACCAAATCTTAATTTTTAGTTGTATGTTAAATTCATGTTTGTAAACGTCTTATCAATCGTTTTCAAAAAAATCTAAATTATGATCGTAAAAAAGATGTACGGAGCAGCCTAGATGTGGAAGAAAAACTATTAAATATGAGGTTTGAATGATTCTTGCTTCCCGGGCAGTAATAAAAATGATGTAATCGATCTATATGTAAGTCAAACATTCGGAGAACCTTTACGACGCATATACCGCCACTGGATATCTCGGGCCATTTCAAACTCAGCTCACACGGTCTCAGAAGAATCATTTTCGGCAGTCTATCATATATTTCACTGATTTTTTTCAATAACAATCCCGTGTTGTATTTTTTAAGTAAATATACAACCAGAGGCATATCTGTGATACAACTCATAAAATAAAGGTCCGTTCTAACAATGGCCGAGTGTGTTATGAGCATACATTTCATATTGCTTGAAGACAGAAACAAATAAGTACTGAGCCACAGTACCAATGTGTTTTGAAATGATCCCTCAGCATCCTCTGAATGTACCAATACTCAGTACCATAGTAAAAATGTTTTGAAATGATCCCTCATCATGCTATGCAGTACCATAGCACCAATGTTTTGAATGTACTAATATTTGGTACCATAATACAAATGTTTTGAAATGATCTCTCACAATCCTCGGAATGTACTAGTTAATATTTGATACCATAGTACAAATGTTTTGAAATGATCCTTCACCAGGCTCTGAATGTACAGATATGCAGTACCACACTAAAAATGTTTTGACATTTTCCCTCACCAAGCTTTAAATGTACTAGGATTTGGTAGGTTCCTGTTCATGACCCACTGTAAGTGAACCATAACACACCCAAGAATATGACAGAAATACGTAAATTCGACTGATAATAATTTTACTTACGTAAATATATACAAACGTATAGATAATTATAGACCATCTCAAATGAAATAATCATAATTCTGGAGATATCAGTTTTCATGGACTATTTTGCATTTCATTGGAGTTTTCAAAATTTTAGAAGATTGATTTTATCTTAGAAAATATTGACAACAATATCTTAACATTTTAATCATAAAGTTCAATGACTTGAGAATTTCCATATTTACATTTTGAAAAATTTACAATACACTGGTATATTTTTTCTTCTCAGATAGGATTTTTTTTTAAATACACACGTAAATATCATAGGAAAATGTATCTGGATCTAAATCTATACAAGTATACTACTAAAGGCCATTTTCTGTCAACTTTGGGAAAATGCCATTGGCTACGCAATTGCGAACTTTAACGTGAATTTTGTGTCAAATTGGAAAAAAAACTTTTTGTACACATGGAAGTCCGGTTAATGGAATCTCTTTTTAAAATGCAATATCCCTTACATTGATTAATTGTTTATTTTGGTCATGGCCTGACCTCCAAATTAGGAATTTTTTTCATCAAACATATTTTGCAATAGGAATGGGGCTGAAATTTGGCCCCGTGGAAACTATAGAAAAAGCCCTTAAATACCGCTCATTATGAATTAGTGGTTTGAGCAATTTACTTCGGAAATAGGAGTGTTTGTCAAAATTAGGATTCCTGGAGACTTCTTTCCTATGGGCAGTGACTACATTCCTGCATCAACTTTTTAAAGCGAAAGATATGAATATCATTGGCTTCTTTAATGTCTTGGAAAAATTGATTTTTCTGAGAATTTCATAACAATTTCCAGGGGCCACTTGGGCTCCTAAGATTCAAAATCTACTGGCCTTTCTAAAATTTTTAGGGGCCAATAAATTTGTGACTTGAAAAAGAAAATTGATAAAAAAATTGTAGGACAACTTTTGGAGTAGGAAATTAAGAAAGTATGGTAAATTTTGTGTGGAATAAGCCACAGTTTACTTAAATGTGTGATGATGCCAGTGTGTATATCAATGTAAAATACAGAGGCAGACTTGCCAACCTTGAAAATTTTCATGGGGGGATTTTTCAATCTCATGGGGGAGAGACTCTAAATTTTAGAAAGAATTAATAAGAAAATTTTAATTTTTTCATGGAGGAGATTTGCATTTTTCTTGAAGAAAGTATCAAAATTTTACATAAAAAATAGGGAGTCTCCCTGTTTATGGGGGTGACTTGGCAAGTATGTAGAGGATTACATTTACTGAACATTGATTTCAATCCCTGATTTCATTTATTAGGTCTTTCTGATATCTTTTTTAACCCATTCACCCCTAAAGACACATTTGGACTGGTCTAAGTCATTGATTTGCAGAAGGTCTATTGTTTTTCAGGGGTTGATGAGTTACAATGACTTTTTTTGAGATTTTCATTACTATCTTATTTATTATTTTTTTCCAATCATGAAATGATTTTACTTGCTGAAAAAAAAATCTTAGTACAGTGGAACCTGTTTTAAGAGACCACCTCTTCAGCCACTGAAATGTGGTCTCTCAAGACAGGTGGTCTCTCAAAAGAGATTTTATTTAAAAGATTATTTAACCAATTGATTTTCAATCTGAGACTGTGGTCTCAAAAGACAGGAGGTGACTTTCTAGACAGTTCCATTGTATGAAAAATTGCCCAGATTTTAGGAGGTAGGAGAATTCTCCGAACTTTTGTGCATTGCAGGTTGCTTATGTAAACTAAAGAAACCCTAGCAGAAAAGTTTCAAATTATAGTTCATTCCCAGTTGATCGCGGGTCCCATTGCATCATGGTATTTTCCAATTTTTTTTTAGAAATCCTCATTCATAACATGATCTGTTTGAAAGTGTATTATCAGAAACGAATCATTGCAGCTCTGTTGTTTTTTCTATAGCCGTCTTTCTGTAAAACGGAAGCCGTCACATAACTGTAATAAGTAAATTACTTGTTCATGTAACATATATTCAAACAACGAAAATCATTTACTGGGGTAATACAATGGGCCACCATTGTATGGGCTTTTAAGTTATTTATATTGTTTCAAATCGATCAGTTCTGCCCATCGAGTAATTACTGCAGAACATGTCTTGACAGACCAACACCAACCGCCACTGATAAGTGGTCTGGTAAAAAATAAAAAAATGAATTATCTAATGAATTATTTGACTTAACGTTTTTTGTAAAATGTGGTCGTTCAAGAGAGAGGGTCTATGGTCACAAATCTCAGTTACTAGCTAGCAACAACAAACCTTCACTTACGCTGTCTAGAAAACGTAGAAATGTCACCGCCACTGGCACACCGCCACTGGCAAACCACCACTGGCACACCGCCACTGGCACACCGCCACTGGCACACCGTCTGATATAAGGTTTTTACTATACAACAATAGGGATCTTTGTCATCATGTTAATAACAATACATTTCTTTCAGTGTGTATATACAAAATGAATAGTGGAGGATTTGTTTGAAATCATCTCATCCCAAATCAAATTTACCTTCTCCCTCTTACCGTATATAACAAACAAGTGGGCCTAATTTGCTCAAATGAGAACCATCTATAACTTTGAAAAGAAGACCAAGAAGAATATGTAGAACGCATCAGAGTGAATACAAGGGGAGCCAAACAAAGAAATCATACAAAAATTAATGAAAATGTCGTCTGAAAAGACTTCAAAAACCCATGAAACACTGATGTTCAAATTCCAACGAAAAAATACAAACTTGAATCATACATCCATGTAGATCACTTGGAAACAATCCATTTTTCAATTCATGCAGCGATTCTGGAGAAGAAGATTCTTAAAGCTGGGTACCCTCTAGGAAATATTTTGCCCCACCCTGGATCCAACCCTGGGCCAATCTGGCTAAAATCTACAAACTTGGTAAAAAGAACCTTGAGCACATGCTCTCTGTAAAGTTTTGTCCAAATCCCTTCATAGGTTCCAGAGAAGAAGTCAAAAATGTGAAAAATTTATGGACGGAGGGCAGACAATGGCTTCGGATCAGGTGAGCTAAAAACATTTTATGTATGCTCAATGTACGTTACCGTCTTTATACCTATACTACACGGAGAGCAATTTACGAAGTTTTCAATCCATTTGCTGCAAAATAATGCAAATACCGGTAAATGTAATTATGTTTAACTCAAATTGAGTTTTCTATATGTAGCAAAGGTGAAAATCTGGTGGGTCGGCGTAACCTTTTGATTATCATACCTTTCTCTGTTATAACAAGCTTCACAGGAAAAACATTTTATTCGTCACTGAATATTCATAAGTATGGTGATAAATTAAGGAACGATTACCCATGCTGGTGTAATTTTAATCTCATTATGTTTTAATATATAAATGTAAACTTTTCATGGTTAAGAAAGGGTTCACGAAACTCCACCCTTCAAGGTTATATAGATTTTACTATATATACATGTATATATACTATATTGCATTCATATTTATTGCCCTATTAAAACTAATAACAAAATTCTTTGAACAACGTTTCGTTTCAGCTAAGAGTTACTCAGTCCACAGTTGAATGCATTTTGGATATCAGTCTCAATTTAAACTTTCCAACTTTATCCAAAAAAAATAATAATAATAATAAAATAATAATAATAAAAATAATAAATTCAGAAATCATATATTAAGTAGCTAGGATTTTATTTTCAATCAAAATTTGGATAAATACAAGTTAATCAAGATTTTATAACTCGTTAACTCTTAATGAATTAGTTAGATCATATTTTATGATTAGTAAACAAAGATATATTAATTAATTACCACCTTCAAACAGGGTATTGTATTGATAACGATTTTATACCATTTTGATTAGGGTTTTATAACGTTCATATTTAAATGTCGCTGGAGAAAGATCTCGGATCAAACACTATCATATTTGCAAGTCAGCAAATTTTGCACTAGTTTAAATTATTTCCGAGGTTTTTATTATTTTTTTTTTATTTTCGTGTTTTGTTTTTTTCTCTCTTCTATTTTTGTACTGGTGCATGAAAAAACAAAGCAATAATCCATAAAATAATAAAGTTATTGTACCACACCAGTTCAAGTTACGACACGACACGATGTTTGTGCACTAGCTCATACTATCATAAACCTGTTACACACTTGTCTAAAATAACATACCGGCTCGTTACAGGGATAATACAAGTGGGACCAAACTTGACAGAGACCACCAGATGTGCCACTGTAATGTGGTATCTGACGCTCAAGACAGGTGGTCTCTCAAATGTGGTTACTTTTTTTTTTTTTTTTTTTTTTTTTTTTTTTTTTTTTTTTTTTTTTTTTTTTTTTTTTTTTTTTTTTTTTTTTTTTTTTTTTTTTTTAATTTTTTTTTTTTTTTTTTTTTTTTTTTTTTTTTTTTTTTATTTTTTTTTTTTTTTTTTTTTTTTTTTTTTTTTTTTTTTTTTTTTTACATTTAAATTACAAAGATAACACTAAAAGGTGAAAAAGACACAAAATGGATCATTTGTAGAATTTAAATGGAGAAAATAAAGATTTAGAATTGCTGCAAAATTTTGAAAAAAAGGTGGGGATTAAAATTATCACCATTGGAATTGTGATGTAGCGAAGTGGTTTTCAGAATGTGGTTTCTGAAGATGAGTGTTTTTAAAAGATGGTGGTCCCTCAAGACAGGCTCCACTATGTAAGATGATGGTGGTGGTTTTTTTTTTTTAGGTGGGCTTTAGTCAATTACAGGCTATTTCCTAAAGCAAAATTATGATATTTCTTTTTTTAACAACATCTAAGCATAACTCAAGATTTTGCTTCAACTGTACCATATTCCACTACGGGTGGAACCTTGTTATAAGAACATCATCAAAGTGGCTGATCTGATTAGTGAGCTGGTGTCTTAAGGGAGAATATGGACATATTTAATATTTATAAAGATATTTTCACAAGACTGAGTAATACAAGGTGGTCTCCTAAGCAGTCCATATGATAACATAGCTGTTGTGCTTTGGTCCATAAAATAATTTAGCTGTTGTTCACAGGTCCATATAATAATATTGCTGTTGTGCATTGGGCCATATAATATTGCTGTTGTGTATTGGTCCATATTAGAATATAGCTGTTGTTCACAGGTCCATATAATATAGCTGTTGTGCATTGGTATATATAATAATATAGCTATTGTGCACT
The DNA here is from genome assembly GCA_030159075.1 of Atrina japonica. NCBI lineage: Eukaryota > Metazoa > Mollusca > Bivalvia > Pterioida > Pinnidae > Atrina > Atrina japonica. The sequence continues at coordinate 1,650,512 of BROG01000023.1, forward strand.
GGTTCATATAATACTTTAGCTTTTTTTGCATAGGCCCATATAATATTGCTGTTGTGTATTGGTTCATTTAATAATATTGCTATTGTGGACTAGTCCAAATAATAATATAGCTATTGTGCATTGATCCATATTAGAATATAGCTGTTGTTCACAGGTCCATATAATAATATAGCTGTTGTGCATTGGTCTATATAATAATATCACTGTTGTGCACTGGTCCATATAATAATATCACTGTTGTGCACTGGTCCATATAATAATATCACTGTTGTGCACTGGTCCATAAAATAATATCACTGTTGTGCACTGGACCATATAATATAGTTGTTGTGCACAGGCCCATAAAATAATATTGCCGTTGCGCATTGGTCCATATAATAAAATAGCTGTTGTGCTATGATCCATATGATATAGCTATTGTGCACTGGTCCATATAATAATATTGCTGTTGTGCTATGGCACATATTCTAATATAGCTCTTGTGCATTGGTCCATATAATAATAAAGTTGCTGTGCACTGGTCCATATAATAATATAGCTGTTGTGCACTGGTCCATATAATAATATCGCTGTTGTGCATTGGTCCATATAATGATATAGCTGTTGTGCATTGGTCCATTATAGTAATATAGCTGTTTTGCTATGGTCCATGTAATATCACACCTGGTTCATATAATAATGTAACTGTTGTGCTATGGTACATATTCTGATATAGCTGATGGACCATATACTGAAAAAAAATGCTGAGCTATGGTCTGTATACTAACACAGCTGTTATGGTCCATATATATTTACATAAATATATATACATGCAATATACACAGCTATGTTAAGCTTGTACATATACAATGTTGTGTCTGTGCACTGGTCCATATAATAATATAGCTGCTGTGCACGGGTCCATATAGTAAATTAACCTTTGTGCACGGGTCCATATAATAATATAGCTACTGTGCACGGGTCCATATAATAAATTAACCGTTGTGCATTAGTCCATATAATAATATTAGCAGTTGTAAAGTGGTACATTTACTGATATAACTGTTAGTTCTATGGGTCAAAATATTAACATAGCTCTATTACTTATCATTTTAGGCAATATAAATGCAATTACACATTCTAAAAATTTCAACTAATAAACTTGCCTTTTTTCAGAGTTTTTTGGGTTTTTTTGGCAAACATCATATAGCCCTTAACAAGATGCAGAGAGGTATTTAACAATGGAATCTGCAAAGATATCTACATTCAAAACAATTTACAAGCGCCAAATGCATTTAAAAAATGGAGTTTTCACTCCTCATTTAAAGATTTAAAAAATCTGAAATTTTACCTACCTACACTGCCAAAATGGCCTCCAGTATCAATGACTCAAAACATAGTGATTTATTCTTGTTTATTTGTTTATAGAGTCTACACATAATTCTTATCAAACACTCCTTATTTTTCCTCTGAACCGCAACACAATGAAACTATTTTATCTTAAACAGTAGCAGTCTGTCGTTAAACTTTACAACATCCAATTCCTTTCCGTTAGTAATTAAGAAACACAAGGTGCTGACAAACTTCACTTGACCTTTTGTTACACTGTTTAAATTTTTGGATGTTTTTGTTATGGCAAAGGAACAAAAATATAAACAAATAAATCCTGATTCACCAAAATATTTTGTGTTGTTTCAAGATTTTCTGAAATTGATTACAGATTATTTATATACAATAAAGAAAATTTATATTTAATCTGGCAAATAAGACATTATATCAATGATGCCTGGAAGTTGCCGAATTTCATATGATTTCAGATTGGTTTAGTTTTTCTTTTTAAACAACAAAAAAAGTCTGTTGAATGAAAGTTATAAATATACAATTTTTTCCCTTATTTCAGTTGATTCAAGCTAACTCCCTCCCCAATTTAATCATGTTTGCCCTCCCACCCACCCCTGCACACACATACTACCTCACCAATATCGGTATCCTTGAGATTGATTTATTGATTTATTGACTTAACATTCAGGAGCACACCTTCTCAAATCTCATGTCATGTTTCATCATCTTCATCAATATGAATATATATATATATACAGTAAAACCTGCTATAGTGGCCACCTCTATATAAGGATTACCTGTTTATAAAGGCCAGTTTTTTTAAGTCCCTTGACTGCATACTTCAACTAAATTGAACCTGTGTATAAGGGTCACCTACACACAAAGGTCAATATTTTCTGGTCCCTTGGGTGGCCCCTATATACAGGTTTCACTGTATATATATATATATATATATATATATATATATATATATATATATATATATATATATATATAGTGAAACCCTGAGAACATTCCTGTGAGAGACCAACTGTCTTGTGAGATCACATTGGTGAGAACCACTTATTTAAATAATCCAACAAAAATAAAAATAAAACCCTTCAAACAATCACCTGTCCTATGAGACCAAATTTGAGAGGCAGATACTGGGATGGTATTTTGAGACTGAATCCACTACACTAATACGTCGCTATAAGACATCAGTTGTGAGCACGGAAAAGAACCCTCACTGCAATATTGTCAGTCCATAGCACAGGTCAAAATTTGTGGCACTTTTTAAAATTAAAGCTGTTGACATCTCCATATAAGTGACAGGATGTAAAACAAAAAACAAACAAACAAACAAACATTATTTTTGCAACCTAATACAACTGTTTTTTTTTTTAATAGAAAGAGTATTTCTTAACTAATTGTAAGTGATGTAATTTTTCAACCAATCACAGCTGATTAGATAATAATCATAAATAATCTTTTCTAAACCAATCAAAACTGGTGCTGGCAGTCATTGTATCTCTCAACCAATCACAACTGTTGTTACATGATTATGTACAAATGTATAGCATTTATAATTAACAGGAACCTCATGTTTGAGAGACCACCCCATCAACCACTGAAATGTGGTTCCTAAGCAAGAGGTTCTCAAAAGATATTTTTTCTGAAGAACTATCTAAGCAAGGGGTTTTCAAATGACAGGTAGGTCCTTGTCCTACAGAGGTCTCTTAAGACAGGTTCAACTGTAGGACATGAAGTGATTAATAAGGTGATCTCTAAAATAACGTTATGGTACATAAAATTTCAAGATGGCGATCTACATCATATAAAGCTAATAGTTTTACAGAGACCAATATTTATAGGGCTGTGTATAATGACTGAAAAGTGTATCACAACGTATCGTGATATATGAAAAGCCTTATCGCCATGTATCACGATACGTGTATATCACAATATATCATATCACTAGGAATATTTAGTGTAACACTGGGAACCGTAGTGTGAAACCTTGACAAAACGGTGAATGTAGTACTACTAATTATTCATACTAATTATTCATAACATCTTGTACATTAGTAATATTTTTAGGCGTACAAGTCAGACTTGCCAACCAACCATGACAAATTTTCTTTGGAGAGGTTTTTCAATCTCATGGGGGAGACTGTAAATTTTAGTATGAATTAATAGGAAAATTTAATTTTTCCGTGGGTGAGATCCAACATTACTTCAGATTTTTACCCTCGGAAGATATATATATATATATATATATATCTATATATATATATATTTTTGTATCAATATATCAAAAGAAATAAAATCGGAATATATTGTTGTATCGATGTTTTGGGACACCACTACTAAATAATTTAAGATATGTCCCTTTGTAAAATAAATCTCATTTTTCTCCAAAATGTAAGTTCATATCCCCCATTTCCCCTAAAATGTATAAAAATAAAATTCAACATTGACTCATCCAAACCCTGAAGTCACAATTGGATCAGCTCCTTTCAAAGAATGGTTAAGTCCACTCTCAAAATTCAGGGATGTATGATTTAGAATAAAAATTTTTATAATAATTTTACATGTATGATGTTCACCCCTGAATTATGACAGTAGACCATACTATTTCTAGACCTGGGTGAGTCTAAATGTGACGGCAGGGGTTGATGAGTTTAGTAGATAGAGGCACTTGTCAACTATGGACAAAAAAAAAAAATCACTGCTATTATAACTGTGAGATCAGAGACCACATCTGTACATGACGTTTACATACACACAACTAAGAAACTTAAATCTGGTAAAATATTTTGAAAAAAAAATCTTCATCTTTGATCTGATCATTTATTTTCATTAGTAACAATTGCACAAAGAAGTCGTGGAAACATAACACTAGTAGCCACACAGACAGGTGCGGCAGATTAATGCCTGGAAGCAGAACCCGATCCTTGTACGTGAAAGAAAAAGAGACGATAGGGGAATATCGAGTTTACCTGTCCGCTTTTTATTTAAACATTAATGGCTATTTTAGAGGGATTGGGAAAAGTCGGTGTGAGGCAATGAAGAGCACCATTAATAACCATTAGCAAGACAAATAGATGCTATGTCACTTTGTCATGGTCAATGATACCTCCCTTTATCAGTCAATGATACCTCCCTTTGTCAGACAATTCTGCCTTTTCTAAGTAAAACCAGTATCAGTTCCATGTCAAATTACAATTTCTTTGTGACAGTACGTCATAATGCAGCTGGTTTTATTTTATTTCTTTACTCCCGCACCAGCAAGGAGATCCAACTTCTTTTGGATACAAAACTCTACTCAGTTTTGGAAAATTCTATTACCACAACCAATGGTTATTGTGTTTTGTTGTTTACACTTTAGTCTAAACAACAAATTAAATATCGCACCTGCTTCTGAAAATCTCAACAAACCCTGATGTCTAGCATCTCAGCACTTTTTGTTGATTACTTTCCAAACTTTGAATAGAGAAACAAAAACGCGGATAAAATACATACAAAACATGCTCAACATTTCTGCCAAAGCTAAAATGTTGTCATTCATATGTAAAAAGAGAACGAACGCTGGCAGCACGAAAAAAAAATTCATTTGTCTGGTTAAAAGCAAAATATCAATTCCAGACTTAGTCTGATTTGAACTTTTAAAGAGTTTCTTAAAGCAATATGAGCCAGATTATATGTCTTTTTTTTTATCTGATATATATTTGAAACAGATCACTTGATGGTTAAAAAACAATGCATGTTTATTACTGTAAACCTGGGGCCCATTTTATCAAGAAGTCGTAAGTCCTAAGTCTTAATTTATTTGATCTTAAGACAAAACTTAGGACCATTTTACCAACACTACCCTAACTCAAGTCTTAAGGTATTTTCGCAAATTTTCAAATCAAAGATCTTGATAATTTACGAGTATTTTTACCTGCTACATTTACAAAGATAAATTTAAGACACATACAGAAATAAGTCAGGTCTATGCATAGCCTGTAGGTAGTGATAAAGACCCGACCAGTCTTGGTCGTAAGTCACAGGTCCTAAGTCTTTGTAAAACCCTCGCAAGTCATAAATGTGGTCCTAAGACCAAGTCCAAGACTTAGGACCTTTCATAAAACTGGCCCCTGGACATTTTCGCCTTTTTACCAAAAAAAATAAAAAATAAAAAATTATTCACCCCCATCTTTAAAACTTCACCATGATTCACCAAAATCTAACGGGCAGCATGTATGTCCATGCTTAAATTATTTAGCATGAAAATTTCACTTTCATAACTAATATTCTATACCTAGAATTTTTAGCTCCCACTCTCCCACCCCGTTACTTTCGGTATTTTATAACAAAAAGCACATTCAAACTGTCTTAAATTCCCTCTTAATCACAGCAAGCTTATGGATGGTGTGAATGGCTATGCTTAAACTATTTAGCTTGAAAATTTCCCTTTCATTTTAGAGTTCCCTCTCATCTAAGGGTGAAAACAGCAAAAATTAAAAGGGAGCCTTAAAGCTGAACTTTTTTTTATTTCAAAACTCCCTCAGAAAAGATCATACAGATGTATGTATCTGCAATTAATCAGAACGTTGTCAGTTGTCGAAGCAGTTAATAAACCCTATCAAAGCAACTCTACTTAATTCATAACTTTATGTATTTCCTTTCATGGCATGTCTAAGTTTTCTCAACGAAACAATGCCGCAAGAATACTAGCAGGTATTCCGTTACCAATATACCTATCAATTATGTAATGAAACTGATTAACTGGTTCAGGTCATACCAGTCATTTTCTGTTTTCGAAGTTATTGAATTAAATATGATATATATACATCAATATTTTGAAAAAAAAAAAAATTAAAAAAAAAAAAAACCATTTTAATGACCCTGATGTTTATAACATTCCATATAAGGTTACTGCCATAATATTTAATACCTTAAAGTTTTTAGAGAAGGAAATCGGAGATTCATATTACATTTTGTACTTTCAGTTTTGTTACACAGATGTTTAAAGTATGACATTTTACTAGTATAAAAAAATATGAGACGAAAATATTAATCTTGTAAAAATATATGATGAAATAAAATCAGTTTTATTACAGTCGAAATAATAGCTTCCATGTTATTAATCATATTCGACAGTCAAAATTTGATCGGATACCAACAATCCAATATGGATTCGAAGCTTCAAGCACAAGAAGAAAAGTTACAAGAGCCATAAAACAAAGAATTAACTTACACGAAATGGAGTAGTAAAAACAATGTAATTTCACTCCATAGAACTGGAGAACCAAGCACAAAGGTCAACATTTTTATTACTGCCGAGAGAGACAATTTATGGGATACCAGATGTGTCATAGACCACAATAATCGAAAACTCACAATGAATAGTCTGACACAATTATCAAAACTCAACAGATCTTTCATAGAACATCCTGCTATCGAAATCCACTTTATATATCACATTTTCTATTTTAAGAGAGAGACTTTCATTTTATTTTCTTCTTTAATCTTTTCGTCCCAGAGTATGTGGGTAGATACTTACTAAGCCTTTTTTTCTATTGTTTAGGACCAGTCTATCATGGTCTATAGGAGTAAAAGGGTTTACTGACCGTTTCTTGTAAGATCAAGGCCCGAAATCACCAAATTTACTCAGTACTCAAGCTCAACTTTAATTTCATCATTTTTGACTATATAATCGTTGGTAAAACTATTGGGTTTGAGTGATTAGGAAACATATTATTGTTTATCATCATTCATATATAATTTTTTGCATCACATTTATTATTTTCCTGTAAAAAATGAATAAATATGTTGAGTACGGTACTCAAAATTTGAGTACGTACTCAAACAATTTTTGAATATTTCTGAAGTTTTCTTCAAATGAGCAATAATTTGTATCATTATTTACCATTGTATGCTGTCAATATACACACATGTCCAGTTACAGAATAAATTTTGTCTGAATTTATTTGAAAATCATGAAAAGTTAGTTGAGCTTGAGTACTGAGTAAATTTGGTGACTTCGAGCCCCAATTCCCATATACAATTTTGTCACAGAATGCACTAAATGTGTTCACTAAATTGTTTTGATTTCCTTATATCATTTTGTTTGTTTGTTTGTTGTTTTACATCCCATCAAGAATTTTTCACTTATATGGAGACGTCACCAGATTTAGGTGAAGTGCTACAAATTTTGACCTGTGCTATGGGCTGACGCCAATACAGTGAGGGTTCTTTTATGTGCCACACCTTTCTTGACATGGGTCCTCAGTTGCAAGTTTCTTCCGAAAGACCCATGCAGGTCCTTATAGCCAACAAGCATCTACGCATTTTATATAATTAAGACTACCTAACCCTAAAAAGTCTCAACTTAACCCTTTTAAAGAAATTTTGCCCACAATGCTTTTTTCTTTTATTTAACTTTCTTTGATATATATCTGATATTTAAAAGTGTCTACTTGACATGTTAAATTCAAAAGAATTTCATTTTAAGATTTGTATGCCTATGAACGGCAAACAACCACAAAATAGTGTTTGATAGATCTGGAAATGTGTCCAATAAACATTTTAAAATTCAAAGAAATTTATTTTAAAAAAAATATTGTATACCTACAGACAGTCATGCACCTAAAAACCTCCGTCAGTGCATATCAAACAATTTCTTCATGAAAGTAAAATGGCACATTTTCGTATTTGAGTTTGTTTGTTTGTTTATTGTTGTTTAACGTCCCACTCAAGAATTTTTCACTCATACGGAGACGTCACCACTTGCTGATGAAGGGCTTCAGTCCTATTTGAGCTATAGCAATTCAGGAAATCAGGAAATCAGACCATGGCCGTATTTGTTGAAAATGGGCAGTATTGTTTTGATATCTGACTGAACTGTAATGTAACACTTAACTCACCAAACCCTGCAGTCAAATTGGAACCTGTCATTTTCAAAGAATGGTTAAGTACACTATTAGGATTCAGGGGTGTAGGATTTAGAGTCAAAATATTTTAATAATTTTAAATGCACTTTGAACTTGATCACCCCCGAATTATGACAGTAGACCATTCTATTTATTGACTTGGGTGAGTCTAAATGTGAATGCAGGGGTTGATGCCTTGATGTTGGCCAGGCTGTACATGTGGCTGTATGCATGTGTACCACACACACATACTGAAGCAATATTTTGTTAATGATTTTCTGACCTGATGAGGTCCGATTTGATTATGATACTACTACTACTGTCAATCAACAGCTTGTACACAAACCAGACCATTGACCTAGTTATGGATCAGATAAAAAATGAATATTTGATAAGCTAATGTCCATTACTAGATTTGCTATCAGACGATGAATTTGATTATTATGTCCCTGTGAAGAGCCGATATCCGCAACTTTTTTTTTATTCGATTCATATTTGAATAAAGTGGAACCTGTCTTCAGAGACCACCCCATCTGCCACTAAAATGTGGTCTTTCAAGGCAGGTGGTCTCTCAAAGAAGGTTTTATTTAAAGGATTATTTAATCAAGTGGTTTTTAGAATGTGGTCTCATAAGACAGGTGGTCTTTCATGAGAGTTGTCTTTCAAGACAGGTTCCACAGTACTGGTCTTGGTCTATATGCATATTTTTATTTTCTTAAAATAATTTTTTAGAATACCCTCAGTGTACCTCAATTCCTGAAAAAAATAAACTGATATACAGATAAAGAACAAAAGTATTCGAAACGCTGTTAATTTTTAATATATTTTTATACCATTTCTTTTTACAATTCAATAGAATTTTCACCATAAAACAGAAAGCGTTTCCAAGTTATTTGGATGTAATTTTCTAATTGGTAATTTCAAAGATTTGGCAATTCAAACAAAAAGTATTAACAAAATTAGACATCGCAAATATAGTTACCCATATTTCATCACAAAATTTCAACTTTCTGTTTGAATAGATAAATCTTTTAATTCCTAATTTAGCAAATAAAAACCAAAAAATATAAAGAAACTGGATTTAATTCTTTGTTTAATGGCGATATCAAATACTGTATCTGAGCCATTCTCAGGTAAGTGTAAGGTAAGGGAAAATAAAATGTTGACCTGACAACCTGAAACTCTGTGAGAGGACCTTTAACTGATCAACCCCCTAAAGTCACATTTGGACCTGCCACTTTCAAAGAACAGTTAAGTCTATTGTCAGAATTCAGGGGTGTATGATTTAGAATAAAAGTTTTATGGTACTTTGACATGTAATTTGAACTTGTTCACGCCTGAATTATGACAGTAGACCATACTATTTATTGATTTGGGTGAGTCTAAATGTGGCCGCAGGGGTTTATGAGTTAAAGAGAAATCCTTTCATACTCATCCTCTCCCAACCATGCTGATTAGCGATGGCAAAATAACACTACAGAGCATGCTAGACATGTGACCAAATATTGGAATGGTAATTTTATATTTGAAAATTTGCTGTTTGCTGTTCATTCGCAAATATTCAAACAATTGTTTTAGCTCTATTTCTGTGTTTTTAGTTCCATGATTGGTCATAATGAAAAGGGTTCACAATCTCCTCCTGAAACATTGTTGAGTGTGGCATAAAAAAAAAACACTCCAAAACTAGATTGGTTCTAATTGTAAATGTGCACTGATTTATTTTGGTCGAACTACAGGTTTGATTTGATTTGATTTTTTTTTTTTACGCCATACTCAACAATCTTTCCGTCATATGATGGCATCCAGTTTTTATTGGTGGGGGAGAAACCCTGGTTACCCGGGTAAAGACCACCGACCTTCCGCAAGTAAACTGGCAAACTTTCCCACATAATTCGAAACGACCCTAGCGGGATTCGAACCAGAGGTGAGAGGCCTTGTGATTTAAAGTGCAATTTCGAACTAAAGGAAAACTTGATTTAACAACCACCTGTGTATAAAGACCACCTAGTCACAAATACCATTTGTGTATAAATCAACCTCTATATAAAGACCACCTCCCTATAAAGACTGGATTTGTAGTGTTCTTAAGGGGGTCTTTATATACAAGTTTCACTGTATATATAAATAAACCTTTATCCCAAATTATAAAAATGTACCTAAAATGATTGAATGAGAAAGGAATAAAATTACGCCAAGCTAAATATTCATCTTGCAAGCATGAATCAAAATTTGTCATATATTTGATGCCAATCTGGCACAATGCCAAGTAATTTGAAATGTTCTGGCCGAGCGCAGATTAAGTCATCAATTTTTAAAGAAATAAAATCATTTAACATTTGTATAAAACTACATTACGACATAAGAAATTGATCATTTAATTCACAATTAATAACAAGATCAATATGGTCCGGATGCACATCAACATATTTGTTGTTCATTTCTTGTATGTTTCATACTAAAATCTGCCCCTACAGACAATTATTTCACGGATGACTGATTTTTTTCCGGTATTTGGGGATCAACCGTCCATGTAGTGCTAAATTTATTACTCCATGCATTTCTAGAGTGACCACCGTCAAAGACGTGCTGAATTGAGAAATCACCACCTGTATTGAAAGACCACTGTCAAAGTGATGCTGAGTTGAGCAAATAACCCTGTTGTGGGACCACTGTCAAAGTGATGTTGAATTGAGCAAATATCCCCTGTTGTGGGACCACTGTCAAAGTAGGGACAAATTGAGAAGTGTTTGGAATTTAGAAGAACCAGTATTTAGTAGTTATTTTGCACTTGATAAAAATAGAAGGAAACAAAAGGCTCATCTGAACTGTGTTGGTATCTTACAAATACGGGAATCTCAAATTTACAAATTATTTTAACACTCCTTAGGAGTGGAGTAGACTTAAAAATGAATGAAGATGACAAAACTGGGAAAGATGTCAAAAACATGTTAAAAATTAGTTTTCCAATTTATTCCAAAAGCAGGAAATAGAATCATGCATCCATAAAAATCACTCAGATGCAATTAGTCTCTCAATTCATGCAGCAAGTCTGGAGAAGATTTTTAAAGAGTGGTACCCCCGAGGCCTCTTGCCCCACCCTGGATCCACCCCTGGGCCAATATGGCGGAAATTAAAACACTTGGTAGAGGACCTTGAGTACTTAATTCCTATACAGTTTCATTTCCTGTGGTTTTGGAGGAGAATCAAAAATGTGGAAAATTACCCCCTCCTCCCTCCTCATTTTTGAAGTCTTAAAACATTCATAAAAAATTCAAAAAATTAAATTTCAGCAAAATTCTTTCAGGAAAGCATTTATCTACCAAACCACAGGTAAAACACATAAAATAAATGCATCATAACGAATAATTGGGGAGAAAATTAAAGAAATCATACAAAAGTGAATAAAAATTACAAAGTCTACAAAGATGTCTAAAAACGCGTCAAAACTTTATTTTCTGATTTCAACAAAATTAACAAATTTGAATCATACATCTATGTTGATCACTCGGATACAGTTAGTTTTTTTAATTCATGCAGCTGTTCTGGAGGAGAAGATTTTTAAAGAGGGATACCCCTTGGGGCCTCTTTTGCCCCACCCTGGATCCATCCCTGGGCCCATTGGACCTAAATGAACAAACTTGGTAGAGGACCTTGAGTACTTGCATCCTATAAAGTTTCATCAAAATCCCTTTAGCGGTTTTGGAGGAGAAGTCGAAAATGTGAAAAGTTCATGGACAGATGGACGAACTGACAGACGGCACGACAGACGAAGGACAAAAGGCGATCAGAAAAGCTCACTTGAACCTTCGGGTTTCAGAAGATGCACTATATTATTATTTGTTTTTGATGAGTTTGTAGAATCTGCATTTGAATGTTTTGTTTTGTTTTGTTTTTTCTTTTGTATTTTTAAAAACTGTTGTCATAAATTTGGTTTATTACAGTGTCTGCCATGACAGTCTATCAGCTGAAGTCACCTTACCATTGGTGTAGTAGTAAGTAAAGTCCTAAGTTTAAGTCATCATCCCCTGAAAAACAATGGACTCTTCTGTAAATCAATGACTTAGGCCAGTCCAAATATGCCTTGAGGGGTGAATGAGTTAATTTAAACCACCATCAGAACAAACAACATTTGAGCATCTACTTGCTAAAGATGGCATCCATCATAAATAAATATGTAGAGCATTATGACATACAATCTTGGTCACAAATAATATGTTTTTTAAAAAAATAAAATTTTTAATCTTATGCAGTTATAGAACTTCAAATCTCAACTATAAAATTCTTTTTGTAATACAAACAAAACAAAAAACTTAGAGCTGAGAAAATTCTTGTATTTTTTTTTTCTTTTAATGGGTATTTTCATCTAATGAATTTTCCAGGGATCCCTCAATTAATTTAGTGACTATTTCAATATGTCACAAATGACAGTGATTTACCTTCTATTCCTGGAAAACACAAATTTATCTGATAAATTGGCTGAGGAAATGGTCTGTACAAGGAAAGTGAACAAACAAGATCTCTCTTGCTAATTTCCTTTAATCATTTATAATGCTTAGCTCAGACGACCAATCTTACAGTAATAACAAAGATATATCTAATGCAATGATTTCCGCAGACAAAGTTTTCTTCACGGTGGCGTCATTGTTCCAATGGCGGCTCTAAGGAGTTGACAGTTATTTATTAATTACCTATTGATGAACATCAGAAATCCTGGCATCAGAATATCCAAATATCCAAGTGACCACAAAAGGTTGACATCACTTTGTGGATCTGTTATACATGGTTCCCATAGGCATATGAATGGCAACTCGGAATAAAATACCTTATTCCAACTTGACTATAAAGGCCACTCTAGGAAACAGGCAAAAGCCTGGTGGCCATTATAAGAGAATTATTCAGTATAAAAAGAAAGTTGAGAAAGGTTTTGTTTGAATTGCCTTTATAGGCACTTAACGGGGCCAATTGATAGTCAAATTGATGTAAAACAGTTTATTTTTATTTAAGGCACAGTGGTAAAGTTGTTGTAGTTATTACCAAGGAAACCTATCAACATAATTCTGTTGCTAGGGGACTGCCTACATATAAACTGTTACTCACAGTTTCTCACATCTCATTGTCAACCAGCTAGAAAAGATTCTCCATCGAATGCGAAAAAGGGGGGGAGGGGCACTTATAGGGACATGGGTGCTTAATATACACATACATGTATTCAAACTCGGATATTTTGAAGTAAAAGGGGACTGATTTTTCTCTTCAAATAAACAGGAGTTTCAAAATAACCTGTTATAAAAGTACTAAAGAAATTGGCAGAGAATCAAAATAATTTCAAATAAATTAGGATTTCAATATAAGTGGTCCAACTATATATATATATATATATATATATATATATATATATATATATATATATATATATATATATAGAGTCAACTCCACTTACAACAAAGTGGAAGAGAGACAGATTTAAATCTCGTTATAACCAAAATTTCAAAACAAAAATTTATATAGAATGATGCAAGAAATGCACAGGGAATGAATATATACAATGTACTTATTATAACCGGAATCTCCTTATATTGCAGAGTTTTTCTGAAATTCACCAGTCTCACCAGAAAAACCGATAAATTTTACAAAAGTCTGGTGAAATCTATCTGTCCAAATGACCAGTAATTTTCCATTTCATTTTAAATGTGTATATATAAAGACCAGCAAAAAAATTTCCTTTGACCAGTGAAATTCTTTTATTTACTGGTCCGGTTGACAGGTAAATTTTTTTTTTTATTTCAAAATGTATGTGTCATTGGTTCTCATAGAGTGGAGTCGTTTCCACTTTTCCATGCCCCGGCATAACCGACGCCCGTAGGACCGACAATATGGAATGAGGTCCTACTCTGTCTGACTCAACATAACACTGATATAGTTTCTGACATCACTCATTTGTCTGTTTAACCAAATGTCATACAAACCAGCTACTAGTCACTGCACCATTACTTCAACAGCAGTATAATTTTGATGAATTGCCTTTCAATTCTCAAGTTCCAAACAATCATTTTGTTTTTTCCTCTTTTTTTGAAAACCAGTTGGTGAGTCATTGACATATAATTTCGTTCTCTCTATACATGTATATTTTCTCCACATCTACATGATTTTTTTTTCCACCTATGGCACACGCGGTTTAAATTATTTAAAGTTACTCAACTTAATAGAATAAAATGAAGTGAAAATGTAAATTTTGAAGTTTTATGGGAGGCCAGCAGCTAAGTTTCTTTTTAAAGTGACTGCAATATCTTATAACTGGTTTACAAACACGTTAATTTTTGCCTTTAAATATAAATCCATATATTAACATAAATCGTGCAAAAAATCACTACAGGACATGAACAATTTAAAACTTCACAAAATTACTGAATCTTTTACATATTCTAGTATACGTGTATGTATGGATTTAACATAATGAAACAGCTAGACTAATAGATTTCGTCATATTCTTGTGGGTAATCCATCAAGGCATGTAGCGCTATCCATCATAGAATAAATTAAATCTCCGGATAAAAGTTCTCCAACAAGAGGAATTTCCAACTTATTAATAAACAGGGGAAATATTATTGTTACCTAAATAAAGATTACTCATCAAAAAAAAAAAAAAAAAAAAAAAAAAAAAAAAATTCAACTGCAAAATGTAAAACCTGCATTAATAATTGACATTTTGCATGCATTTGCAGAACCTGATCTTGACAGAATTCTTCAGAAATTCTGGCAGCAAAATATCCCACATGATTCAGACCAGGCCAACAAGATATCAGGCTTGCCAAATCCAGGTGTGATTTTAACCGATTTCAGTAATACTTAAACAAACACTTCCTTTCCGTTAGAAAATTTCTTTTTTTTTTTCTTTTAAAAAAAAAAAATCTTTCTTGGACTGTCTTTGACTATTAAAGTACATTTGACCTTAGCATGCTTGCATGATCAAAGTTCAAAAGTCACTTGAGGTCAACTGACCAAATGTTTAAGTGATAGCTAATGCAATCTGACAGACATGTCTAACGTCTGGTTTTTCAGTCGAATACAATCCAAACAATCAATGAAGAATTCTGTAATTTGATTTACACTAAATCTCGCCAATTTGATTATGAGAAATTTACTGTAGGTTAAATAAACATCACATAAAAAAATACGTGTTAAACAAGATGTGTTTGAGAAATACCATGTCCCGATACATGTAGGTAAGCCATTCGTAATGATTTCTGGAGTCCATTACCGTCAAGAATATTTCCGAATGATGGTCAAAGGAGAACTCATTCTTGATCTTAGAGATCCTGTACAACCACATACAGGGATTTTCCACACCCTTTTGGGAATGGCGCTTTGACCTTGTACATTTTATTGAAACTGGGAAAATCTAAAAATACAAAAACTGTTTGAAAATACAAGAACTTTACAAATTCATGGTCATTTGACTTCAGTTGAGAAATGTTGCATGCAAATTAAGTGAAAATGCCATTTTTTTCTTGCATTTTGCATCAGGAATGGGTTTGTACATGTATTTCTGTGCCCTATGATAGGAAGGAAGATCCAAAACATAAGAAATTTAGACATAAAAATTGCGGGTCCCCGTTATTTTTTTTTTATTTTTTTTTTTTTTTACACATCATGGTATCTAAGATGTTTATAGCAATAAAAATAGATAAAATGTACTTTTTGACTTCCCTCAAGGATAAAAATATTTGTTTGTTAAATGTTTTATTGTTGTTTAACGTCCCACTCAAGAATATTTTACTCATATGGAGAAGTCACCAAATGCCGGTGAAGGGTTCAAATTTTGGCCTACGCTCGGCACTTACGACCATTGAGCAGTGAGGATTCTTTAACGTGCCAACATCTACATGTACTATGACACGGGACCTCAGATTTTACTGTCTCATCCAGGAAACCAACCTGCCGCCGACTGGACTTGAACTCATGACCTCACGATCAAGAGTCGAGCGTACTCATATAGGACATCATATGTATTTATCTGCTGCTGTTGAAATCCAAAAGAAACATGGGGAAATCTTAAAGTTTTACACCACCAGTAAAGACAACTGATTGTCAAAAATTACAAAAGAATGAAAAAATGCCAGAATATTGCAGACGGACAGGAAATCTGTGGATACCGTTGTAAAATGCTTTGAAAGAAGAAGAAAAAATGAAAAAAAATTGACAAAAGTCAATGCAAAGGTTAGTTTAGTAATATCCAACTGGACAACACACAATTATAGGAAGTTTCTGAACAATTTAATCATGGTAGAGATTTTCCAATATCTGAAAGATTGATTAAGAGATATTTGACTGAAAATAAATACCACAGATAAGGAAGAAAATTTCAGTTTTTGGATCAAAACAGAAAAAATTGTCTTGCATGGGCTAAGGGTAAAAGATATTGGGCTGTGGACAATATCTGAAATAAGAGAAGAGTGGCTACCATCATGCATAATTCCGGCGGTGCTGGCGGAGTCAGTGATGAGTTGGATGTTGTGGAGATGTATATGTATTACTTTGAATACTGTTGACACTTTTACATTGGTAGATTTAAGTATTAACTCATTAACCCCTGAACACCAATGGAGTCTTCCGTACATCAATGACTTTGACCAGTCCAAATGTGTCTTTAGGGGTGAATGAGTTAATGCCAATAAGTATATTGAAATCCGAAAACCACAACAGTGACCTGTAGTACCTTCCAGGTAAATAATTACGTGGCTCACTGAGACTGTATTTTTTGGATTTACAAACAAAGAAACAAGAGTCCAGGGTTATTCTGGCCAACACAGTCTCCCAATGCAAACATTATAAAAAATATTTGGCTTCCCTTAATAATAAATCAAAACGCGGCATTTCTAACAAATAAACATTAACCAATTTCGAAACCCAACATTCATCATGTTTGGGAAAGCATTCCAGTTACAGGCATGCATGTATACATAGCCTATACAGAGCTCTCCCATCTCAGATGTCAAAAATAATAAGTTCCAAAGGTTAAATTACAGAGTATTGAGGCAATATCTATTTTCTTTATCAATATACACTAAACTCAAATTCATTACACATTAACGATGTGACACTGATGTCTGCCATTTTGTCTATAAACTTACGGCATTTGGCTATATGGCTGCATATATACATGCACATGAATATGCATAGGTACAATAAAAAAGTTACATCAACATTATTTTTAGGATAAAGCAAATGGCTGGATACACCTGACCCTTTCCCTGGGGGAAAACAGGTGTGGTCTTTGGAATATTCTGAATCTTGCTATGTTCCTCAAAAACATAAAACTACATAAGAATTAATCTCAGAACGAGAAAACTTCTGTCTATCAAAGTTATTAATAAATGAACTGACAAAAGAACAATAGAAAAAAAAACCCAGCTAATCTCCTTGGGGGGTAGGGAAGCCATGTATACTGGCTATGAAGTGGACTATTTTCAATATTTTTAATCATTTCTGTAAGACTAAAGTTTTTACTAAATGTTACACTGGTGTATAATCTCTAAGTATTCGTTAGATTTTATCTGAAGTTTTTTTTTTTTCATATTTGCAAAATCTAAATTCTTTCCTCTAAGTTTGTTTCATCGGCTTGAGAATTATGTTTCACAGCTTTCATTACAGATGTCCGACTCATGCAGGGGTCAGCCCACTCACTTTTCACTAATGCAACTGGGGTTGATACTCAGGGGCTGGCACCGTAAATCTTGAAAATTACTTAACTCTAAAAAGTTTTGGCTAAATCTGAAACCTGAATGCCTTAGTAGGCCAAGTTCAGAATAATCTCAGACTTGAGCAAATTTTTAAGTTTTATGGCGTCGGGCCCAGATTGGACAGGAAGGAGAGTATGTTAAAAGTCATTGCAGTCACCAGCTTATACTTTTTTTTTTTTTACTAGGTACGCAGATTTCCTCACCCAAGCTATAAGCATCTAGCTCCTCCCACCAACATCACAGCCAAAAGATTGCAGTTGATAATATGAATTATAAATTAAATAGTAATAAAATTGATCAAGTTTATCTATTTTCTGTACATTGTATATCTGTCAATTTTTGCCCTTGATTATTTTCACCCTTTTCCGACAAGAACCACTAAACAACCATAGAAGTAAATCAAAATTTCAATCTTCCATAAATTGCACAGTCACAATTTCTTTTTTTTTCAAGCTAAAATGCTTTAAATGCATACAGATAGGATGCAATTGTAAAGCATCTAATTCTGGACTTAATAACATCGAAGAAATTTAATACAGAATTCCGATCTTGACAAAAAGTCTAAGGCCACTAGGTGATCTTAAGATCAGATCCAATTTCTACTATAAATCCTGTTAAATCTAAAGTTTTCTATAAATAGTTTGTGAAATTTTTTTTTGTGTTGAAACAATATCCGTGCGACCATAAAATATAACCACAGTCACAACCAATCAATTTTTATTTCAATCGACTACAATCCATCATAAATCTGGTGCTGATCACAAATCACCAACCTATTATTAATCTGGTGATAATCACAAATCACCCACCTACACTAAATCTGGTGATAATCACAAATCACCCAACCTACTATAAATCTCAGTGATAATCACAAATTGCCAACCTATTATAAATCTGGTGATAATCACAAATCACCAACCTACTATAAATCTCAGTGATAATCACAAATCACCAACCTACTATAAATCTCAGTGATAATCACAAATCACCAACTACTATAAATCTCAGTGATAATCACAAATCACCAGTGATAATCACAAATCAAATAAATCTGGTGATAATCATCCTACTATCAATCTCAGTGATAATCACAAATCGTCATCCTACTATCAATCTCAGTGATAATCACAAACCGTCAACCTCAGTGATAATCACAAATCGTCATAATCACAAATCCTACTATCAATCTAATAATCACAAACCGTCAGTGATAATCTCAAATCGTCAAATAGTGATAATCACAAATCGTCATCCTACTATTAATCTCAGTGATAATCTCAAATCGTCAACCTACTATTAATCTCAGTGATAATCACAAATCGTCAACCTACTATCAATCTGGTGATGATCACAAACCACCAAACTACTATTAAAATTTTTGTAAAAAAAAATAGCCCTGCCGAGAATGGTCTCCAGTCCCAAATTTCAAGATGATTTGTCAAATGATTTCCCAGATGTTGAATATGCTCAAAAGGTTATGCTGGTAGCCAAAATTTTTGACGTGTC
The DNA here is from genome assembly GCA_030159075.1 of Atrina japonica. Lineage (NCBI taxonomy): Eukaryota > Metazoa > Mollusca > Bivalvia > Pterioida > Pinnidae > Atrina > Atrina japonica. The sequence continues at coordinate 1,669,977 of BROG01000023.1, forward strand.
ACTAAACATCCGTATATCAAAGATTTAAAAGAGAGAATTTTGACTCGATTTCATTTTGCCATCTGAATTTCGAATTTTCAACTCTTAACTACAGAAAACTAACAAGTAGAACATAAATAAAACTTTGACCAGGATATATGTTTTCTAATAAAACGTGCGTTCCTTTAGATTGATTCAATCGGTAATTAAATCTGAAATAACATTTTAAAACACAGACAAAACTCTTTATTTAGTATCGATGGGTCACATCTGTTTCGACAATAAATCCATTCTTATTTCTATAAATATGTATGTGTGCAGCTTCCCGTGTCATACTTCACTCACAAAGATAACTTCCTACTGTCAGCCGAGTAAGAAATAAAAGTAGACTTTAGGGCTTTAAAATCAATATGTATCATTTGCGGCTTTTGACTTTCCGTCATCAATATCACAGAAACATTTGAATCCCACCCTCCCTTCCTGCTACGAGAATAAACGTTGTAGATCAATTTCATATTTTCTTTTTACATAGTTTTTTTTTTTGTTTTTTTTTTTTTTCTGCAGGTACATCAAGGCTGGTCATTCACCAGGTTAAAAAAAAAATCGATGGCTACCTCCAGTCAAAAGGCATTTATCAATATTGATCTACGTGCCAGTTAAGGGTGAACTAATCTTTGCTTTTGAATTAAGTTCTTTTGAATACGCACTTTGTGATCAAAGTGTCTGTTTGTTTATCATGTTTATTTTCTGCTTGTTAAATAAATGTGGCAACAAGAAGTAAAAAAGGAAAGTATGAAATACAACAAATAATCAGGTAAAATGTCAATGGTCAAATTATGAATGTTACCTGGTGAAAATTAATTTGAAAAGAGAAGGAAGCATTCCATTAACTCCAGGAAGATCTATAAACATGTGGTTTAAGGTTACGACCCCTCTTCATGAGACTGATTTTGGTTTTTTTTTCTTATTGGCATTTTACACCACCCTCAACGATATTACAGTTTTACATATGGTGGCAGCCAGTCTTAAGTGGTGAAGGAGTAAACCATTTACCTGAGAAGAGACTACCAACTTTTCCCCAAATAATCTAGCAAACTCTAAGACAAATTCAGGCCTGAAACTGACATCAAAATGTATATTTCTGCATATCTCCTGGTACGCTGAAAAAAAGATATACAGACATTTCATACAGAAGTATACCAACAAATTAAATTTTCCTTTCCTTTTGAGGGGGAGTTTGTTTATTTATTGTGTCATTGGTGTCGTACACCAGATATTACAATTTTTCAGTTAAAGGTTGGCCACCAGGGCTTGAAGTCACCAAATTTACTCAGTACTCAAGCTCAACTAACTTTTAGAGATTTTAAGGTAAAACATGCAAACGTTATTCTGTAAATTGGACATGTTTGTATATTGATGGCATACAATTGTAAGTAATGATAAAAATTATTGCCCACTTGAAGAAAACTTCAGAAATATTTTTTAAAATGTTTGAGTACGTACTCAAATCTTGAGTACCGTGCTCAACGTATTTACTCGTTTTTTTTAAAGGAAAATCATAAGTGTGACGCAAAAATTTATATGTAAATGATTAAAAATAATAATATGTTTCCTAATCACTAAAATCCAAAAGTTTTATGAACAATTTTATAGTCAAAATAATGAAATAAAAGTTAAGCTTGAGTATTGAGTAAATCTGGTGACTTCGGGCCCTGATTACAAGGAACTCTGGACATCCATAAGTAAAATGACAAATTTTCGCAGGAATTACGGAGATGAGTATCTTTTTAATGCCCAGTTTTTAATGGAGGAGAGATCCCTCTTATAATGAACCCGTGAAGAGACCAGCAGCCTTCAGAGAGTAAACGGGAAAATCTTCTCACAAAATGACCTTAGGTTCCAGCTGGGCTCAAGCCAGGAGAGACAAGAGGTGAGAGACTTCATGGTTTATATCACGATATAATCTGACCACTCTGCAACAGAGGACACTAGGAAACCCGTTAGTAAGTGAGTGGTCAGCATTTACGAGACTTTAACCAAAGCCTTAACAGGAAGGACCGACAAACTAATGGATACAAAATCTACAGCTCCTCCTATTTTCACCAGCAGGATACAGATAAAATATGCAAGGCATTTCACGGTACATATCCGGTAAATCTGATTTAAAAGCCCTTAACTTGTGGTGAGTTGTTGAATCAGGGATGCACAACTAAATTCTGTAAATGCTTTGATGAAAATTACAATCTACCTTTGAAAATATTGCCCGAATATCTTAAATATATATACAAACATGTTTTACATCTGAACTGATATTATTTTTTTCTCAAAATAGAAAAAAACAAAATAAGATATACAAATGAATAAGTCTGCACGACAGCTGGGAAAAATAACAGAAAACAGAAGTAATATGAATTCAGGACCCAATAAATGCTATATCATGCTAAAACACGTATACAAACAATAACTGTTAAAGCAATAAGGAATAAAGGGAGGTTACTCTGATAAAGAATCTTCTCTTCATTTCAATACATGCACAAAGATATAGTTGTGCCAGTATGAATATACAAAAATGTCAAAATCCATCTGTTATGCAGAATAATCCATCAACTTAAAGTGAACATAAGTAATCCAATTTCAAGAAAAATTCCTCGCCGCAATGTAAAAGTGCACAAACAACATAACGCTTTACAAAAATACTGACGGAACTGTCCTGAAACAGATCTGCTTTTTTATTGGTCTGTGGAGGTGAAGGATTGGTGTCCATACGACACTATAAATGTAATTATGTGGTCAGAAATTAATGAGCTCGGGATGATAATTCTTCAGAATCGTGTATTCCTTATAACTTCATAAAACTTTACGCACCAAGCAGATATTTGATGTCTATGGTTTTCAGCCTATCCTGAGACTGATCATATTTCATATAGTTCCATTCCATTTATTTTTTATTTCTGGAAATTTACTGGGATAAACATTTTAAGACTTCTGTTGAAAATTAAGAGTCACTTTATATTCTCAATTTGGCCAAAAATAAAAACTCTAAATTTATAAGGAGTAGCCCAGTTTTTACCTCTTTATATAATTGGAGCCAAAATTTGGTCCCGTTCCCAATGCAAATTTGACACACCAAGATAATGATAATTCCAAAAATAAATGTGAAGTGAAATTACAAAGGAGGGCCAATGGGCCTTAACGGTCACCTGAGAAAATTTTTGAGTCAAGTTTGGTTAAAATTAGCCCACTGGTAGCTGAGAAGAAGTCAAAAATGTCAAAAATTTAATAATAAACTTAAATTTTCTGTTTACTTTGGTGTTTGTGACCATGACCTTGAAATTTTGTCAAAATGATCCTTAGATAATTCCTAACAATTTTTTCATATATCTTTGTATACAAAAAGTCAATCAGTATTGAGTTATTAAGCCATTTGTATACAACTGTACCCTACATTATTCAAGTGCCCCCTAGTGGACCATTTACTGACAGATTTACTTTTAAATGTTGTATTCAAGCATACGTAATTTGACAGCATATGATCCCCTAGAAGATTTTAAAGGACCGTTTTTACTGACTAATGGATGACAATTAAAATAACTAAAAAAATTTAGATTCTCATCCCCGCCCGTCCCGTTGTAGATACTGATTTTTGCATAAAATCATGCATCAGGAAAAAATCCCGTGACAGTCATTATGTTCAATGGTTCATGAAAAGGTGGATTTTTTATTAAAAGTTAGACCTAGTTTTCGGTATTTCATTTTAAGACGGCCCCCATGTTGATAATCCTAGCCCCTTTTTATTCACAAACTCTCATGCGGCTGTTCAACATGGAGACAGACGATGATACAAGCCTAGTGTTAGAATAAAACATCTCAGAGATAAATGGTCCACTGACGATGGTTCTTAAAAAAGAAGTAAGCATAAAAAATGTCTCAAATATGTTTGACAATAAAAAGGATGAAAATGGCACAACTGCTACCCATAAGGTGGCTGACCTAGTTTGCCGCCAATTTCAGACAACTCTTGAAATTTCTTGTAGACCCTCTTTGCAAAGTTGGCTAAACTTTTTTTGCAACTATATTCTTTCACTCGGATGGTTTCTGAAAAAAACTACAATGACTGTTTTCAAGATAAAATGACAAAACTGTCCAAAACATGAGAAATTTACAAAAAAAGAATGGGCGGCACGATTTTACCCCCCCCCAAATAAAAGCTACCCAAAAAGGGTCCAAAAAAACCTATCGGGATGAGTGTTTTCTGAATTTTTTTCTCATCTTTCAGAGACCTGTGAAAAAATCAACATTTTCAAGAGAAACAGCATTTAGCACAGCATTAGAAAAACAATCAACATAAAATTTTGTTTTAAATGTTTTTGTGTGTTTTTTTGGGTCATTTTGGATGTTGTTTGGGGTAAATGTTATTTGGGTCTTTTGGAATCGTGCTGCCCTACAGAATGCTTTGATCAACCACCTGTGTATAAAGACCTTGGTTATACATTGGCTGCTGTGTCCCCCTATATGAAAATACCATACTGTGTACAAATCAAACCTCTACATGAAATTGACTACCTCCCTAAAAAAGATGCAAGTAGGATTTTTGTTTTTGTGTTACCCTAAGAATATTGTTAAACATTCAATTTTCATTGTATTTGTGAATCAAATAAAAAAAGCTCAACAGAAAGACAAGTATATTCAGTGTCCAACATTTCATTTGCCCCCCCTGGCCCAAAATTTTTTGACAAAGTAGTTAGCAATTTTTTTTTATGGGTTAAGGCCTGGGGCCCATTTTTTTAAAATCTCTGACCCACTTTTCAGAAAACATAAAATCCATAAAATTTTTTGAAAAATAACTAGCAAAATTAAATTTTCAGACCCCTTATGGCCTCATTTTTGCTTCTTTCATGGCTCTCTACTATTGGTAAGTGACACTGAATATGTTTTTTTCCCAAAAGGGTCCTTTGAGTGTTTTTAGTATTTTCAGTAAAAGCCATCATGCACAGAACGGTTCTGGAGATGCAGTAAAAACCTGGGGCATCAAGTATAATGCCGTGTCCCCAATGTACCAAAACCATCCTGTATAAATAAGTAACCCTTTAAAGACATCAGCTGGCTAAAGATATTGTGATATGTAATTTTGAGGAACTACTAAAAGACATTTGTCCAACAGCTTTTATCTTCAAAAAGTACCAATTTTTTATGTTAAGGCCATCAACCTTTTTTACACTTTCAACATAAAACAGAGAATAAAAAAAGTGCATGGCCTCACCCTGGGTATGGTAAGTACAAATCTGTAGTATTTTAGAAGCCTCAAGAGGGACAGTTATTTTGTGGCATCAAGTCGAGTTAAGTAAACCGTACAACATCAGCTGGCGATAAAAAAAAAAATGCATTTTGTTTGTGATGTCACCAATTTTTAGCGACAAAAAGACCCCTGGTATCAAATTGTAAGTTCAAACCCTCAGGAAAAAAGTAAATGCTAAAGAGGAAAAAATATGTATCCTGATGTACCTTTTAGCCTCAACAGCGTAAGTCAAATCCTGTAAAAACCCTCAGAGCGTCAGTATCCTGTACATCTGTCCTCAGAGTGTCAGTATCCTGTACACCCTCAGAGGGTGTCAGTATCCTGTACACCCTCAGAGCGTCAGTATCCTGTACACCCTCAGAGCGTCAGTATCCTGTACACCCTCAGAGCGTCAGTATCCTGTACATCCTCAGAGCGTCAGTATCCTGTACACCCTCAGAGCGTCAGTATCCTGTACACCCTCAGAGTGTCAGTATCCTGTACACCCTCAGAGCGTCAGTATCCTGTAGACACTCTCAGAGTGTCAGTATCCTGTACACCCTCAGAGCGTCAGTATCCTGTACACCCTCAGAGTGTCAGTATCATGTACACCCTCAGAGCGTCAGTATACTGTAGACCCTCAAAGTTAAAGGGGCACTAGCCATATTTCTTAACTTTTTTTTTTTTAGTTTTTACTACTTAGATTGATATACAATAACAAAAATAGATACACAGAGACATAAAAATTCTTAAATTCCTATGTATTTTGTGAAAATTGCTTGAGAAACCCAGATTTGGCACTTTTTCAACTGCAACTGATTAACTCAATCTTACTATTTGTATATGAATACTAAACTGAACCTGACCTTATTTTCACAAAATATCTAGGAATATAAGATATGTCTATGGCTTTGTATAGCTCTTATTTGTTATTGTACATCAAGTACAAGTAGTAAAAGTAGAAAAAAAAAAAATCATTTTTTGGGTTTTGGTAAACATTGCTAGTGCCCCTTTAAACTACATTAAGAGTATCATGTAGACCCTCAGAATACAGTCAATGCTAAAAGAAATGTACCCTGTACACCCTCAGAGTGCCAGTATATTGTAGATCCTAAGAGTCATGCTAAAATTACAATGAAACTTGTACTGTAAACCCTCAATATTGCATTGGTAGATCCCCAGAGAACGAAATCAGTTTTGTTTCTATGTTAAAACTTTTGAATTGATGGCACTATTTATAATATCAAAGTTTGTATGTATCACAATGGCCATTTATCACCTAGGTATTGGTCTATCAATTTAGTACAGGAACATTATCTAATGGAAGGGAAGACCTCACATGAGAATATGCAAAGATGGCTGATGAAATGAAATGATAATTGATGATCAGTTTGTGATAAGTCAAAAAATAAACTCTAAAAAGACTTTAAATGTACATATGCACATAGCTGGAACTCCAATTCTCCATTCAGTTTTTTAACTGATAAGATCTATTATTATTATCAGTAATTATTTTGTCCTGGGGGATAGGAGGGGAGGGGGTTGAGTCCTTCCAATATACATAGTTGATAATTGTTTGAGATCAGGTTTTAAAAGATAATATCTTCTATTATTAGAAGTATTTTTTTTTTCTGGGGGATAGGAGGGGAGGATGTTTAGTCATTCAAACATAACTGTTACTGCTTGAATTCAATTTTTAACAGATAATATCTTCTATTACAGTATTATTGGTATTTTTTTCCCTTGGGGGATAGAAGGGGAAGGGGTTGAGTCCTTCCAACATAGCTGATTATTGATCAAGTTAAGTTTTTAACATCATATCTTCTAATCTTGTAAGTAATTTTTTTCAGGGGCATAGGAGGGAAGAGGTTGGAGTTGTTCCAACTATAGTTGATAATTTGATTAAGTTCATTTTTCAAGAAATAAAATGGTCTATTGTTATCAGCAATTTTTCATCATATGAGGCGGGGTTGGGGGAGGAGGGGTTGTTGATTCCTTGTTCCAACATAGCTGATAATTGCTAGAGTATGGAGATCAGTGACAGAAAGTTATGTTGCAAAAATGTTAATTAAGTCAGTATTACAAAATTGAGGAGCTGGCCTAGCTCAGTTGGTAGCATGCTCAACTCTTGATCGTGAGGTTGTGAGTTTGAGTACAGCCGGCAGCAGTTCAGTTTTCTGTCCTTTGGATTGAGACAGAAAAAACCGAGGTTGACATTATCGATCATAGATCTTTCGCCAAGAATTCACACAAATGAAAAATATGAAAAAATGATAAAAGAGCACTCATTTGCATGTAATGACTGGCCTTCGGATGAGACAGTAAAAGCTGAGGTCCCGTGTCACAGTAGGTGCCGGCATGTTAAAGAACCCCCACTGCTCAATGGCCGTAAGTGCCGAGCATAGGCCAAAATTTGAAGCCCTTCAGCGGCATTTGGTGACGTCTCCATATGAGTGAAATTTTCTTGAGTGGCACTTTAAACAACAATAAACAAACAAACAAAATTGAGCTATTTCTTGTTTACTTGGTTTGATGGAATGGTGTAGCAGGAATATTTCACTTTTATGGAGAGTAAAAAATATATATCTATTCTTTGCATGTTAAACATTAAAATATTTACCTATATCTTTCAGAATAGCTGATGTGATTACTATTGCAACAGTAAAAGTGGAGTAGAACAGATGTGTTTATTAACATCATTATGCTCTCAATTTTGGTTTCTGATTTCAAATAGTGTTTTATGCCACACTCAACAATTTTTACGCCACACTCAACAATTTTTACGCAATTTTTACGCCACACTTGACAATTTTTATGCCACACTCGACAATTTTTACGCCACACTCAACAATTTTTATGCCACACTCAATTTTTACGCCACACTCAACAATTTTTATGCCACACTCAACAGTTTTTATGCCACACTCAACAATTTTTCAGTCATAGGGTGGTCACCAATTTTTAATGGTGGAGGAGGAGGGATCCCGGTTACACTGTATCCAGAAAAAGGACACTGGCCTTCTGCATGTAAACTGGCAAACTTTCCGTCAAAATAAGCTTAGGTTTCAAGAAGAAGGAAGAGGCTTAGGACCTGGCTGACAAGAGGTACGAGACTTCATGATTTAAAGCATGATGCTATAACCACTCAGCCACAGAGGCCCCTAATTCCCTGGACCTCAACCTTAGGGCCTTATACACATCCTGAATTCTGTAATAACCCCACCCACCCACCAACCACCACCACCAACGCCACCTTGTTTACAATTATTCCAGGTCTAAGAATACATATTGCAGATCACTGTAACCTGATGACTCATTTTAATCTTTTACATGCAATTGAAATCTGATTCATCCAATTTTATTATTTCAGTTTTTCTTGTACAGTTTTAGCATCATCCAAAAAATTCCCATGCAAAGATGAAATCAAAATCACTTCTATAGAACTTCTAATACTGGTAACTTGACATTAACACAATGCTTCTCTGAATTCTTCACGGAAATCGGCAATCACAGAATAAAAAATTGATGACAGTTATCGCAATGATTATAATCTTGACAGTTAGAATTACTCGGCATTTCCAGGTATGCTTGCTCAGAAAAGAGTGCTTAAAGATCAAAAGAAAATAGCAATGGAACTATATTGCAGTCAGTCACGTATATAGAAATAATGGCCGATGTCTGAGGGAGATTTGAAGAGACAAATGATGCGATTCTCTCAATCTGTTAAATATGTCTCAGATTTTATTCTATGTATCATTATTTCCCGATTTCTCATTGTCTTTGATATGATGTTGATCTTGGCATATAGAATGGCTTAAAGAATTACAAATACCAACAGGACACACAATAAATCAAACTGCCATATGACATAACCAAGGGTCAGGCTTTTTTTTACCGGGAGTGTCGGTGCATATTTAGGAAATTACCAAAGATACCATAGAAACAATAATTCTTATCTTTCTCTTAATGAAGAACGGCTGCAAACATATTTTTCGAGGTGAACTTTGAACCCAAAATTATTTTGTCATTTTGTGATAAGTAAATCTGTAATACTTGCAATTACTTTACTAGTGATAAATATGTATTCACAGCTTTACCACTTAAGAGTTGGCTTTTTTTTTTTTCATTAATGGAGGCTGTGTAGCGACTATAACGATATGTGTTATCTTGATATAGCTTTAATGCAACTGTATTTTTGTGAGCTTTTAAAGTGCATCTTAGAGTACATGATATAGATGTACCTGAGTGCCCCCACATCATTAGCACATTAAAACCTATCTCAACATTTGAACCAATAGGAAGAAGGGGGGAGACATATTTAACGTCATTGTTTTAATGGTAAAGACTGCTATAATTTCAAAATATTTGAAATTTAATCGGTGGAAAATTAAAGGGGCATTAGCTATGTTTTTTTTCTATATATTTTTTCTTTTTTTTTTTTACTATTTACGTGTAGATTGATATACAATAACAAAAGAAAAGAGATATACGCATGCATAAACATTCTGCATATTTTGCGAAAATTGCTTGAGAAACCCAGTGTGGCAATTATTTGTTTGCGAATGATTTATCGACCTCACGATTTGTATATGCATACCACACTGGACCTGACCTCATTTTCACAAACTATGTAATAATTTTATTAAAAGATTTTTCATGGCTGTGTATGCATGCCTCTTATTTGCTATTGTACATCAATCCACATGGTAAAATGCAAAAAACTAAATGTCCATGTGAATCATTTTTGTAGTACATGGTATTGTCCGGGGCGGAGTAGCCATTTGATTATCATACGGATGATTCTACTCACTTTTCGGTTATGACGAGCTGCACGGGAAAAAACGTTTTATTCCTCACTGGATAGTCTCGTATGTACGGTGACAAGTGGGAACGATCACTCTGGTCAGTGTAATCTTAAAGTTATGCTTTATTACCTAAAATTTAACTTCGTCCAGGTCAAGAAAAGGGTTCACGAGACTCCACCCCCTCCAGGTTATTTGCATTTTACTTATGGTAATCTTCACGGGAGGAGCATACTGAAACTGACGACTCCCTTATTTGGCACTGATAAAGTGTATTGCTGCGATATCAAACAAGACAATGCATTGAAATTGTGGTATCTAGAGAAATGACTAATACACTGAACACTTGTGATATCAAGACAACATATAAAAATATTGTAATTCTGATATTGAACAAGAAGTTCTAGGAGAGAGAAAAAAATTTGAAAAATCACTCTTCCTATGGGCCGAGTGATTTTGAAAACCACTCGTCCCTAGACACTTAGAGCTTGTTCCATTTTTTTTATAAACTTTTATGGAACCATTAAGACTAACTATTTTCTTTTTTATTTCTTTGATATGGGACTTATCATTAATTAAAATGGCAGTAAAGGATTTTGAAAGTGAAATGTTCATGAAAAGTTTTAGAAACTAAAAAGTAAGATGTTATAGATCTAGAAGAAAAATGACTTGTCACTGGGGACAAGTACCTGATCCTAACTGTTTGTCTCTAGGCCACTTTCACTCATCCAGGAAGAGTGGACGAGTACATTTTCCTCGCCCTGAAAAGATTCTCTGTAACTGGAATGTAAAATTAGACGATGTACGATTTTACCGATATCTCGAGAAATAACGGATACACAATACTCATTGTACAATATACAGTGAAAACTTGTATATAAAGACCTTTTTACACACACAACAATTTGGTCTTTATAGGGAGGTGGTCTTTATATAGAGGTTGATTTGTACACAAAAATGGTGCTATTGGGTCTTTATGACCAGGTCGTCTTTATACACAGGTGGTCGTTAAAGCAAGTTTTACTGTAAATGTATATCTGATATTAAACAAGTAGATATTCTGTAACTGTTATATAAAATTAGAGAAGTTTTCTACACTGAAATTGGAAGGATTCTACCACGAGAGTAAGTGTTCTTCACTGAAAGAAGGATTCTACCACTACAACAAGTGTTGAAACAAGGATTCTACCACTACAACAAGTGTTGAAACAAGGATTCTACCATGACAACAAGTGTTGAAACAAGGATTCTACCACTACAAAGTGTTGAAACAAGGATTCTACCACTACAAAGTGTTGAAACAAGGATTCTACCACTACAAAGTGTTGAAACAAGGATTCTACCACTACAAAGTGTTGAAACAAGGATTCTACCACTACAAAATGTTGAAACAAGGATTCTACCACTACAAAGTGTTGAAACAAGGATTCTAACACTACAAAGTGTTGAAACAAGGATTCTACCAAGACAACAAGTGTTGAAACAAGGATTCTAACACTACAAAGTATTTAAACAAGGATTCTACCACTACAACAAGTGTTGAAACAAGGATCCTACCACTACAAAATGTTGAAACAAGGATTCTACCACGACAACAAGTGTTGAAACAAGGATACCACCACCACAAGTGTTGAAACAAGGATACTAACAATACAACAAGTGTTGGAACAAGGATTCTACCACTACAACAAATGTTGAAACAAGGATTCAACATTACAAGTGTTGAAAGAAGGATTCTACCACTTCAACAAGAGTTGAAACAAGGATACTAACAATACAACAAATCTTGGAACAAGGATTCTACCACTGCAACAAGTGTTGGAACAAAGATTCTACCACTACAACAAGAGTTGAAACAAGGATACTACCACCACAAGTGTTGAAACAAGGATACTAACACTAAAACAAGTGTTGGAACAAGGATTCTAACACTAAAACAAGTGTTGGAACAAGGATTCTAACACTAAAACAAGTGTTGGAACAAGGATTCGACTACTACAATAAGGGCTCTTCACTGAAACAAAATTTCTATACCTAAAACAAATGCTCTTCTACTTCAGCACATGACCTTCCCCCTTGGACACATGTGACCTACCACCTTGGACACGTGATCTACCCCCTTGGACACACATGATCTACCCCCTTGGACACACGTGACCTACCCCCTTGGACACACATATGACCTACCCCCTTGCACACATGACCTATCTTTTTGGACACACATGACCTACCCTCTTGGACACACATATGACCTACCCCCTTGGACAGATGTGACCTACCCTCTTGGACACAAATGAGCTACCCCTTTGTACACACGTGACCTACCCTCTTGGACACACGTGACTTACCCCCTTGGACACACATGATCTACCCCCTTTGGACACATATGACCTACCCTCTTGGACACACATGACCTACCCCCTTGGACACATATGACCTACCCTCTTGGATACACATGACCTATCCTCTTGGATACACATGATCTATCCCCTTGGACAGATGTGATCTACCCCCTTGGACACACATTTTTCCAAGGCAATGATGGATTAAAAACTGCAACCAATAAAAATATAAACAATGGAGACCTTGGAGACCAGAATATATGGGAATGATATCACAGGAATAATGAACTAGTAGAGTTTTCTCACATAAAGACACTTAAGTCCGGTAAATAAATTAAGCCTGATGCTGTCTGAAGTGTTCTAACCCATCCATTCCGCATCAATAATAATGCTGGAAAATTCATGAAATATGGTTGTCCACTAAAAGGTTGAATACTGCTCTCCAATATATGGTGTTTATTTAATTCTGGCTGATACTAAGAATGTAACAATTAAATAAAGGAAGGCTTTGATTCTCTCCCGCAAATAGAACCTTGATCATCTTCCCATTAATTTTAATATTTAGGTCAATAATTACACTCAAACAGACAGAAAAAACATGACCTGAGTGATATCATTGACCTAACAGACAAACTTTCAACATTTGTATTTTCTTCACTGTGTGTAAAAGAAACATTTTATTTTTCATTTACATGTAAATGAGAGAGAGAGACAGACAGACAGAGAGAGACAGAGAGAAAGAGAGAGAGAGGGTAGGTGGGAAGAAGGGACAGACACAGATACAGAATGTGGAAAAGACAAAGAGACAGTGAAGAGAGAGAGAGAGAGAGAGAGAGAGAGAGAGAGAGAGAGAGAGAGAGAGAGAGAGAGAGAGAGAGGGAGAGAGAGAGAGAGGGAGGGAGGAAGGATAGAAGAGACAAATATACAGACAGCTGGAGACTGACTGTAGTAAGAGATAGTGAGAATGAGAGATAAATGTATAGAAAGATACAGAGTGAGAAACAAGGAGAAAGGTAGAAACAGAGAGGGATTTTGTTTATTTTTCAAGAATCTTTCACTCATATGGAGACGTCATCAAATGTTGGTGAGGGGCTTCAAATTTGGGCCTATGCTCGGCACTTACAGCCGTTGAGTAGTAAGGGTTCTTTAACGTGCCGACACCTACTGTGACACGGGAGCTCGGTTTTTATTATCTCATCCGAAGGATAGGAAACCGACCTGAAGCCGGCTGGACTCACGATCAAGAGTCAAGCGCACTACCGACTGAGGCAGGCCGGCTCACAGAGTGGGATCTAGTAGCTTATTAGAAATACCAAGGAAATTGACATCATAACAACAGGTATTGTCCGATTCACATAAGATGGCGGGGCAGAGTAACCTTTTGATTATCATACGGATGCTTCTACTGACTTTTCCGTTATCACAAGCTGCACGGAAAAAATGTTTTATTCCTCACAGGATACTCTCTTATGTATGGTGACAAGTAGGAACGATTACTCTAGCCAGTGTAATTTTAATGACATGCTTCATCACCTAAAATTTAAACTCTCCCAGGTCCAGACTCCATCCAGCCAGGTTATATGGATTTTGCTATATGACATATGCCCACATGATGTCACCTGTCAGTCATTCAGGTAACGTTACCGCACTATACAAATAACCTGAACATTAGCGCTGACTTCAGTCCAATTATTAGAATTTCGTTTTGCTTGGCATTCAAGTTATGAATAAATGTCATTCTCCTCTTCAGAAAGACAGCATTTCATGAATCGCATTGAATGAAGAGCTTAGGATTTTAAAAGAATTCAGAAAGCTTGTATCCTCCAGAGAAATTATTCTACAGCTAAAATCAATGTTAAATACTCGTTTCAAAGACTATATGAATAAAAGAGTTGTAACTTCAAATGGAAATAATCAGGTTCTTACAATTCATGGAAGACATAGAAAAAAATATCTATAATGTTGATGTCAATCACAGACATGGTTTAAAATAAACTTGAGTAGATTATTTCTGACCTCCATCGACCTTGAAACTTTATTCTCAGAAAATAAGTATCTCTGAAAACATTGGTGGGGGGGGGGGAGCTGTCACAAAAACATGTGAAGACCAGCCTACACAATGTATTGGGATGCTTGTTATATCACATGTAATTTAATGCTATAATCTAAAACTTTTCTGTAAAATGGTAGAAGTCAGTCTCTAAATGAATGCTGGATAAGGAAATGTGACCATCATTTGTCTGGGAAAAGATCTCCAGCCTTCCATGAAGAAAACGGTCAACTTACTGCTATTGTCCACACTTCTTGTTTCCGTTTAATTATCACAATTTTCATCCTTATATGAAACGGCAAATTTCAGTTAAAAGAAAAATTTTCTAGCTAAATTAGTAAATGATTAAGGCAGAAACTGATATATGTCATTCATGAAACTAGTTTAGAGTCAATATAAGACGGGGGTTGGGGGTGAATATGTTTTCAGCGGTAAAAGAACAAAAATTAACCAGGGCCAGAATTTTCAAAATTTATAGACATCATAAAGGCCCCAAAAAATCAATTTCTGTGAAATTAAATTTTTTTTAATCCTACATGCAACAAAATGTGAACAAGCAAAATTAAAGTTTTAATATGAAGTGTGTTGGTTGAATATTACTCAGTTTCTTTTATGCAAGGCTAGTCTTTGATTAAGGGCTAGACCAACAAACATACAAATTAAATCTATATGTCAAAGCACATGTGCACCAAAATATTGAGTTTTTTTTTTATCCTTTTGGGTTTGATTTTGATTTGATTTTGATTTTTGTTTTACGCCATACTCAACAATTTTTCAGTCATATGATGGCGTCCAGTTTTTATTGGTGGAGGAGAAACCCCGGTTACCCGGGTAAAGACCACCGACCTTCCGCAAGTAAACTGGCAAACTTTCCCACATAATTCGAAATGACCCTAGCGGAATTCGAACCAGAGGTGAGAGGCCTTGTGCTTTAAAGCGCAATGCTCTAACCACTCGGCCATGGAGGCCCCAATCCTTTTGGGAAGATGGCTCATGGCAATGTTACTGGAAAATTAACATTTTCTGAAAATCTCAGATTTTCACTCTGAATAATTTACTCTAGCCAATGCTAATACAGTGGAACCTGTTTTGAGAGACCACTGTCACTAAAATGTGGTCTTATAAGACAGGTGATCTCTAAAGAGAGGTTTTATTTAAAAGATTTGACATTTAACCATATTGTTTTCAAAATGTGGTCTCAAAAGACTGGTTGTCTTTAATTACAGTGGTTCCCAAGACAGGTTTGTTTTACTACTTCTAAAACAAAAAAGCAATGACACAGTTCTATCTCATTATCATTTTACACCGAATCTCTAAAATACTATGGTTTTCATTAAAATTTAATAATTTTCTTATCCAGTATGTCACACAATAAAGATTACACCGAAATAAACTCATTCAGTCTGGGTTCGGATTGGTCGACAAGTTTAAGGTTAAACGAGTCCTTGATGATAATAATGAAACCGGTTAAGTTTATTTCGGCGTTGTGATTTTATATATATATATATATAGTGGAACCTGCCTTGAGAGACCACTGTTGTAAAATACAACCTGTCTTGGGAGACCACATTCTTAAAAGCACCCGATTCAACAATCCTTCAAATAAAACAACTTTTGAGAAACCACCACCTGTTTTGAGAGACCACCTGTTTTGACCACCACGTTCCAGTGGCAGATGAGGTGCTCTCTCAAAACAGGTTCCACTGTATCTGAAAAACTTCGGGACAAAAACGGTTCCACTGTATCTGAAGAACTCGGGGACAAAAACATGTAATGAAGCTACAAGACAGGTTCCACTGTATCTGAAGAACTCGGGGACAAAAACGTGTAATGAAGCTACATTTCAAAATTCTATTCAAGACAACTTTAAACAAAATAATTCATTTTGAAAACTTGTCATAACAGGCTAAATCAGTCATAAAATGATGTATTAGGGCCTAAATGAACTCATCAACCCCTGAAAAACAATGGACTCTTCTGTAAATCAATGGCTTAAGACCAGTCCAAATGTGTCTTTAGGGATAAATGGGTTAGTATTTTGTTCATCAACCAACCCAGAAAAATCAGCACACCTGACATAATTTTTTTCTTTTTTACCTTTATAAGAATTCTGGAAAATCAATCTTTCATACTGTTGTTCGTCTCTTCCATCAGACATACAGATATTGTACAAAACCAGAATCACATTAATTAATATAAATACATATCAATTGTACATAGATTGCACATTTTAGAAATTTCTATATATTACACAGAACATTTTTTAGGAATAATCTACCCATGTAACCAGATTAAAAAATAAAATCTGGGTTCCGATTGGTCGACAAACCATTTCTTTAAACTTAGGTCAAAACACTATTCAATACAAATTGTTAGTCGTTCGTTGGTCTGCAACAAAACGCCAACTTCCCTACAACGGTTGACACTCTGACATTTACGGATTATTGTCCTACATTTGTAAATTGCTATCTATGTATACACTGACATCATAGAATATCTATAATGAAATTGATAAGGAAAATCTTTTGTTCAATTGAAATCCAATATGACCATTTCATTCGAATCAGAACTGGAATTAGAAAGAACAAAAATCCTCACATTTCTTGTCGTATTTCGGGTTGTTTGTTTAATATCACTTAATATACAAAATATTTAAACATGTAAAATGACAATCTTTAATTCAAAATGCAAGTTTCTGCTTTTCAAATCAGTTAACTTTGATGTACTGTATGCCCGAGAATTTTCATCAGGTTACTTTCGACCCATCTTGCTCAGTCGGTAGCGCGGTCGATTCTTGATCGTGAGATCGTGAATTTGAGTCGGCAGCAAGTCGGAATCCTGTTCTTCGGATGAGATAGTAAAAACCAAGGTTTTGTGTCACAGTAGCTGTCAGCACATTAAAGAACCCTCAGTGCTCAATGGCCGTAAGTGCCGAGCACAGGCCAAAATATGAATGAAGCCCAAGCATTTGGTGACGTCTCCATATGAGTGAAAGATTCTTGAATGGGACGTTAAACAACAATACAACATCAACCCGTCTTAAATTTGCCCCAAAAAACCAGTCTCACAGATGACATGTATGTCTGTGCTTATTAAAATTACAGTAAAACCTGCTATAGCGGCCACCTCTATATAAGGATCACCTGTCTATAAAGGCCAGATTTTTCAAGTCCATTGACTAAATACTTCAACTAAATTGAACCTATGTATAAGGGTCACCTGCACATAAAGGTCAATATTCTCTGGTCCCTTGGGTGGCCCCTATATACAGGTTTCACTGTACATGTATTCAGCTTAAAATTTTGCTTCTATTTTCAATTTGTCCAGACTCGTCTAAAGGCAAAAACAGCAAAAGCGAAACAGGAGCAGAAATTACCGGGTTTACAGTACATCGAAGAAAATCACTTCCTGGTCCATCTTTCGTGGGATGAAATTTATTTATTTTATACATTAACGGTTTGTTATCCAATAGGGCATTAGTTGTGTTTATCAAAAAGACAAAATATTTCAATTTTTTTCTCTCTTTAAACTACTTGTACTTGATGTACAATAACAAATAAGAGAGCCGGCCTGTAGCGCGCTCGACTCTGGATTGTGAGGTCGTGAGTTCGAGTCCCGCCGGCGACAGGTTGGTTTCCTGTCTTTCGGATGAGAGAGTAAAAGCTGGAGGTCCCGTGTCACAGTAGGTGTTGAGCACGTTAAAGAACCCTACTGCTCAATGGCCGTAAGTGCCGAGCATAGGCCAAAATTTGAAGCCCTTCACCGTCATTTGGTGACGTCTCCATATAAGTGAAATATTCTCGAGTGGGACGTTAAACAACAATAAACAAACAAACAAAAAACAAATAAGAGCTATACACAGGCATAAAAATAATCTTATATTCCTACATATTTTGTGACAATAAGTTCAGGTCCAGTGTGGTTTGCATACAAATAGTAAGGTTAAATTAATATATTGCAAGTCAATAATTGCCAAACTGGATTTCTCAAGTAATTTTCACAAAATATATAGGAATTTAAGAATTTGTATGCACGTGTATATCTGTTTTTTGTTATTACATATGAATCTAAGTAGTAAACATTTTTTTGAAGAAAAAAAAAACACAGCTAATGTCCCTTTCAATCATTTGCCCCTACAGACACATTTGGAATGGTCTAAAGCAATGATTTATAGAAGAGTCCATTGTTTTTCAGGGGTTGATGAGTTTATTAAGTGTGAAGCTCATAATAACCAACTTTACAACTGGACATACAACTCAAAAGTCCAGTTTTGACCTCTGTACGAATATGATATAGCAATCCTTTGATCTTACGCAATGAGATATTGTCAAACTTGCTGGCAAAATGAACCAGGGCTCAATATTAACTTTTTGGGGTATTCATCATTTCAGACAGGTCTTTCCAAGAATAACCTGTCGGAATGAAATATGTACCTGTTCAACTTTTAGTAAGATAAATTAAGTGTCTTCATAGCTCATAATTATGATGACATTAATTGCAAGACATTCATTCATTACAAAACAATACCAACATGTTTAAACAGGATGCGGATCATGTCATTTGAGTTTTACAAATGCTCCGATTTATTTTCACCTGTCCTGTTGGGACAGGTTAGGTCCAACTTCTACCTATACGACAGACAAATCTTTCTGTCCTGGGCAGTCGGACAGTCCTGAATATCGAGCCCTGTGAACATCAAGGAAGTTGATCATGCTTACGCAGTTTTTTTAATTGGCATTGTCCCAACACAAGACTAGCATGCACAGGAACACTGCCTATTGATCTGCACTTATTTCTAACCACCAGACAGTATTCCTCTATCAAATAAATTAATCTGTCTGCTAAAATCAAATAACGTCAGGACCATGATAAATAACAAATCTTTTTTTTTTTTTACAAAGCCTTTTTTTTTTTTGTTTAATAACAATTTGAATATCGGTGCTTTGTTGAACATCCACAAATCTGTACGTCAATAATAGATGCACAGATCACCTATAGGTCGCATGAATGTCAACAAAAATTTTATGTAACTTTTTGTATGACCAAAAATAAATTTTAATTACTTAAATACTACAAAACAGTATTAAACCAATTTCTAAATTTTAAATGTGAGAGAACATCAATTACATCAACCTAAACATATATAGCATCAAATTCACTTTTTATACTATGGCTGTTCAAGAATAATGACGAGATTGACATATTCTCTGTTTTTCATCCGGTACATCATACAATGGAACCTGTTAATGTTTGTTTAGACGGGTACTATGATCTTGTAGTGGTACTCGGGGAGCAATAGTCCCAGTAACAGTGAGGATGCTTCCATAATTTCCTGTGTATTGCCCGCTGTACACTACAGCCCACATTAACCTAAAATCCTTGTTCTAAAAAATAAAAAAACAAACCAACATATCGGATAGCTCGCATGTGATGCACATGACCACATTGAACTGTTTCACAGAGACTCAGAAGACAATGAATTTGATTGGTGGTAGGACAACCATTCATGTCTGAATGTTTTATAGTGAAATCGGTGTTTAACCCATCTACCCCTATGGCCACATTTAGACTCACCCAAATCAATAAATAGTATGGACTACTGTCATAATTGAGGGGTGAACAGGTTAATAATGCATGTGAAATTCACGAAGAATTTAGATTCTAAATCATACCACTGATTTCTGACAGTGGATCTGACCATTCTTTGAAAATGGATGAGTCCACATGTGGCTACAGGGGTCAATGAATTAAAGAAATAAATGATAATTATTTACATGTTAATAAAAAAAAAATGTTAACTTGTCAATCATTGTTCTTTTATTTCTTAATTCAAAACAAAGGAAAAAAGTTCCAGATAGCCCAATCCGACATATAGCACACAGGACCATATTTTCCATGAAAAAAATTGTATAACTCGAGGGCAATATGAAGGAAATTATGATATTCTGTTTCCCAAAAGAACACTGTGAGAGCATAGTACCCACCTAGTACCAACCATTGACAGGTTTGTATATCACAAAACAATCCCAGGTACTATGCCGTTTACCTTTCCTTTACCACCCTCTACAGTACATTAACCCAATTCTTCCCCTGAATATAATTGACTCTACTGAAAATCAGTGACACAGACAAGTCCAAATGTGTTCTTATAGGTGTGAGTTAAGTGATTGTACTTATGGAAGAACACTCTGTGACAGTACTTGCAACAAGCAACATGTCATATGCTATCCATGAAAAAAGCAACATGTCATATGCTATCCATGAAAAAAGCAACATGTCATATGCTATTCATGACAAAGGAAACATGTCATACACTATCCATGACATATTGCCTATTCATGGCAAATGAAACATGTCATAAGCTATCCATGACATGTGCAACATGTCATATGCTATCCATGACAAAGGAAACATGTCATACATTATCCATGACATGTGCAACATGTCATATGCTATTCATGATTAATGAACCATGTCATATTGCTATTCATGACCAATGAAAATACCCAGTGACCGATATAATTTTTTTTCTGGGGTCATGTCAAAGTTTAAATTATTGGTCAAGTGTCACAGTTGGCATTTAACATTGAGAACTCTCAGCACATTATCACAGGTCCGTAGTACAGGTCAATATTTGTGGCATTCAATCTATAGCTGACAACATACTGTAAAATCATTTATTTCTGTGGGTTTAAATTTTCATGGCTTTTCCATTAAAAATCAATTCATTATCATTAACTCTTGATGAATTGGAGATATATCTTATTGTCCAGCATTCCAGTAAAAGATTTCGTCATGATTATTTATTTTCATTGCCATGGTTACCCATGAAAATAACGAAATTAAATCCTCAACAAAAATTTATGACTTAACAGTAACATAAATCTATTCTTTGCAAGGAGTAAAACAACAATAAAAAAGCCCCAAATGTTCCTGTGAGATGATCCCCGACATAGAAAGACAATCAAGGGAATATCATGTAAGACTAAGTCTTTACAAAACTCTACAAAATCAGCTGATAACTGCCATATTTTAGTCTTTTTATTTCAAATTTCCAATTACTTTCGAAACAAATCATTATTAACCTAGATTTGTAGCTTCAGATCCAATATCTTGTACCAAATATCAAATGATGACAAACAGAAATCAACATTGCTGTATTGAAATTGAAATATTTTAACTCAGAAACCCCTGAAAAACAATGGACTCTTCTGTGAACCAATGACTTTGATCAGTCCAAATGTGTTTTTAGGGGTAAATGGGCTAATGTTATATATTTCCCCAGTGTTTTGTTTGCAATATCATGTGCATTTGCAAATATATAAAACAATCTCTCATTTTTTCCCCACTTTGACAAGTTTTATATCTTGTTGCGATACTCTACAGTGAAACCTCTTTATAATGCCCCTCACTACAGTGAAACCTCTTTATAATGCCCTTCACTATGGTGAAACCTCTTTATAATGCCCATCACTACAGTAAAACCTCTTTATAATGCCCATAACTACAGTAAAACCTCTTTATAATGTCCCTCAATACAGTAAAACCTCTTTTGCCCCTCACTATAGTAAAATAATGCCCCTCACTATAGTAAAACCTCTTTATAATGGCCCTCACTACAGTGAAACCTCTTTATAATGCCCCTCACTATAGTAAAACCTCTTTATAATGTCCCTCACTGTAAAATAGTATAAGGCCCTCACTACAAAAACACCGGCTTTGTACAGTACAACCTCTTTATAATGCAGACAATTTTGGACACCTCTTTATAAGTTGTGTAAAAGGGTCAAAATGAGCCCAGCGATCTGATTGGTAAATTAAATCACTAAAAAATTAGTTTTGTCCCTTAATAAGTAAAAATAAGGTACAGTAAAAAAAATGTCCCTCACTACAGGTAAAATCTTTATAAGCCCCTCACTTTTGTGAAACCTCTTATAGGGTTGACGGTTGAAAATCTATAATGGCCCTCAAGGGAGGGGTCTTTATATGCCCCTCAGTAATAAGACCTCTATTTGGCCCTTGGTGCGGAATACTACGGTTGTAAACAAGTATAAAAAATTTGAAGTAATGGCCCCTCACTACAGGCAACTCTATACTTTTGATTGCAGTAAAACCTCTTTTGTTCATCAAAACCTATTGATCTTCCACCACAGGGTACTTTATTTGACACACAGTAAAACCTCTTTAAATGCACCCCTCTCATGGGAGTGACAATGACAGTAAAAAGTTTATAAATTAGCATTGAACCTCTATAATGCCCCTCATGGGAAAATATTTGGTGGTGTCTGTCCAGTAAAACCTCTTTATAATGGCCCTCATTACAGTGAAACCTCTTTATAATGCCCCTCACTATAGTAAAACCTCTTTATAATGTCCCTCACTATAGTAAAACCTCTTTATAATGTCCCTCACTACAGTAAAACCTCTTTATAATGTCTCTCACTATAGTAAAACCTCTTTATAATGTCCCTCACGAAAGTAAAACCTCTTTATAATGTCTTTCACTATAGTAAAACCTCTTTATAATGTCCCTCACTATAGTAAAACCTCTTTATAATGTCCCTCACTATAGTAAAACCTCTTTATAATGTCCCTCACTAAAGTAAAACCTCTTTATAATGTCCCTCACTATAGTAAAACCTCTTTATAATGTCCCTCACTATAGTAAAACCTCTTTATAATGTCCCTCACTACAGTAAAACCTCTTTATAATGTCCCTCACTATAGTAAAACCTCTTTATAATGTCCCTCACTACAGTAAAACCTCTTTATAATGTCCCTCACTACAGTAAAACCTCTTTATAATGTCCCTCACTACAGTAAAACCTCTTTATAATGTCCCTCACTATAGTAAAACCTCTTTATAATGTTTCTGCCACTTTATGCCAAGTAAAACCTTCTTCCCTGGGATTTTCAAATGATGTCCCTCACTCCCAGTACAAAATTAGGACCATTTGGTCTTTATATTTGTCCCTCGACCAAATTTAACATGTCAAATGTGCACTCTTTGATAAACAGACATCCCTCAAGCTACAGCATTTAAAACCTCTTTTCACGTCGGGAGATTGTAATTTTTTCACTACATGTGAAACCTCGTTATAATGTCCCGTAATTTTCCCACTGACAGTCAAAGTTCCCTTAATTAATTCAATCATTATAATGTACCTACATGTATTATAGTAAACCTCTTATAATAATGTCCCATTGAAATCACATGGAATATTTAAAGTAAAAATCTCTTTATTAATGTCCCTCACTATGCAAAAAGTAAAAGTTACCTCTTTATAATGATGCCTCAAATTTATTTATAGTAATCTATTTTATCCATTTTCAAATTTTAAATAATGTCCCTCACGTAAGATTTACAAAACATTTCTGTTATCAATGTCCCTCACTATACTTTAAATTATTTTTTTTTAATGTCCCAAAATTCAAATACAGTTTTAAAACCTTCTTTATATTTATGTACCCCTCTTGTTGATTCACTATATTAGGTAAAAAACTGTTTTTCTTATTATAAATGATGTCCCTCACTGCACTAGTAAGAATTAAAATTGGACATAAAAAAGAAGCAAACTCTAGAAATAGGTATGCCTTGTTTATTTACCCCTCACGAAAGACATCAAGTAGGCCTTTTAACGCATCCACTAATATGCAGAATTTTTGCATCGGATTTTTACGCATAAATACACAGAATTTTGCGTCAGTTAAAACCCTGCCAATTTTCCCCATAATTTCACTTAAGGTTTACCCCAACCTATCGCCAAACCTCTTTATTAGGCCAAATTTGGGCTTAACAAAATGTGGCAGTATAACAAGGTTTCATTGTAAAAGGAATGATTTTCATTGCATGAGACAAAACAATATTACATTTCTGGAAATATTTATTATGACTGTATTCATGGAATATGTCCAGAAACCTGATGTTATTTTGTCTCGTGAACGTTATATGAAAATCATAAATATCAAACGTTTATTGGTAATAAATACGAAGGCGATATGACCTCACCGATCACCTGATTCTCCAAGGTCAGGAAATCCACAATTCTGTTATCCTACTACAGTGCGATGTCTTGCAAGACCCGTGTACTGTCACAAAAGATCAACTGTCTTTTAACACCAAATTCTGAAAACCAATTACAGTGAAACCTGTATAAAGGAGCCACCCAAGGGACCAGAAAATATTGACCTTTATGTGCAGGTGACCCTTATACACAGGTTCAATTTAGTTGAAGTATGCAGTCAAGGGACTTGAAAAAAACTGACCTTTATAAACAGGTAATCCTTATATAGAGGTGGCCGCTATAGCAGGTTTTACTGTAGTTTGAATAATCCTTTAGATAAAACCTCTTTTAAGAGGCCACCTGTCTTATAAGGCCAAATTTCAGTGGCCTTTCAAGACAGGGCCAATGTACCGAATTATCCAGTAACCTTAATTTACCATTTTATCCGTCCCCATCCATCCCAATGGATGAAGACATATCAGAGATACCTTACTCTGGCGTTTCTTTACAGAATATTGAGAGCAAAACTCTTTCTATATATCATAATATACTGTAAAATCACAAATACTCGCCAAGGATTTAATTTAGATATTTTCGTGGATTACAAAAAAAACAACGGATATAAAGCCATGAAAAAGTATTTCACTTGAATGATGGACAATAGGATATTTGAAAATCAACAGACATTAATGTCAACGAATTTCATTTGGGGGGAGAAACCACAAAAAAATTTAAACCCACAAAAATAAATGATTTTACAATATTTCAATGAAACGTTACAGCACTGCGGTAACAGTTTAGGATTTATTTAGGGATGGGTTATGGTTAATTGACGGTTTCTGACTGTAGTTACTCCCTACAAATTTTTAGTATTACTATTTGTATCTTTCAAAAGAATGCTAGGTAAGATTTAAAAGTATCAATATGGACCGTGTCAAATTGTGCATATCATATTCGGGAACATATTCTTAAAAATGTGCAAAAGACTATTAACTCATCAATCCCTGAAAAACAATGAACTCTTTTGTAAATTAATGACTTAAACCATTTCAAATGTGTCTTCAGGGGTAAAAAATGGTTAATTTCCACAAAATATCATGACAAAAAAGAAACTTAATCAATTTCAAAATTCTTTTTTTTTTTTTTTAGAAATTCTATATATGGAAAACAAATTGATGTTTTTATTCCAACACAAGTCAGTGTCACTCTTTTTCAAGGTTTACTAGAATTGAACTTATGGACCAAGTTTCATCAAAATCAGTGAAGTAATAAAAGCGTTAGTGTTGACACGGAATTTTAACAGATAGACAGACAACTGGACAGATTGGTATACCATAGTACTTGCCGTTTTTCGCTGGGTGTATCAATATTTTTAATTAAAATACTTACACATCAAAAAGGACAACCAAAAAAAAAAATAACTATGATAGGGCTTTAAAAATGAATTCTGTTGTATGTGGTTTGAGGTTATTCACTTCATTAATAAGATATCAGGAACAAAATATCACTCAGAGAAAAAATAGGTCAGTAATGAATTATTGATACACACGAAAAACAATAAAACCCCCAGAATGGATGATAAAAGACTCAATTTTATCACAATTTAACTTATTTTGAGGCAACTGTCACCAAAGAAGATGTAGTGGACATTTTTTTTTCACTTGGCCTGAAATGACTCATGGCTGATTACAAGTAGCAGCAGTAAAACATCTTGATTTAGAAAGTTATAAAATAATTAACCAATAAACAACGATCAATCAAACACCAGCGTTTGATAATCAATTTCCAAACAGAATATACATGTATTTCACAATATGCGGTGGTTTTAAAGCAGCATTAGCGGCGGCTACAGCATGATTTTTTTCTTTAAGTGATAATATATCGTTATATAAAGATACAAAGTTCTCATTAATTACACTTGCACATACTGGCTTGTTTAAAAGTATTAGGAATGTGAAAATAATAAATAATATTAGTGGGCATGTATAAAAAAAACAAAAACAAATGGTATTGTGGGCATTATTCATAGTGACCTCACATCGGAAAGTTTGTAGACATGTGTTATCATTTGGTTTCATCCTAATGGAATAACATTTATTTCAAGTGAAACCAGTCTGCCCGAAATCAGTTACTTTATTTATCTCTTTGAAGAAAACACAAATATAAAACGCTAAAATAGGCCGATTACTTCGGTGTCTATTTATAGCATTGCTGGTCATCTCGTACCCAAGTCAAATTGGCACCAAGTGATTTGGCCCTATTGAAATCGGCACTTAGTGTGGTCGAATCATCATTTGGAAATAATTGTTTTGGCATGTGTTGATATCAATTCCGGAACTTGAAAATGTTCATAACGGTACCCATGAAGATTCATCTCAATGGGTTCTCAAAAGTAATTTTTATTAGCAAATCTAATAATTTAAATAACAAATTTGCATTATTGAATTAACTTACATTCCATATTTTTTTTCCGTGGAAGTTTAAGCCTATTATTGCTATCAAAACTTTATTTTAGCCAGGCAGGCATTCAGACAATTAAAGGAACTAAAGGGGAGCTAATGATTTAGTAATTACACTGATAATGACGAAAATGTGGTTTTGTGAGGTCCTATCCTCATTCATTCTACCTGGAGGGAATTCAAAGAAAACAAAAGGGTGAATTATATGAACAAATATATAAATATCGTCACGTAACTATGATACCTGTGTTAATACATTTTAGTAGAGTCCTTGAAATCTCAATTCAAATAATTCACATACTACACAATGCAGAATTTATATACATGTGATTATAATGTCGATAATAAAATTACCTGGAGGCAATTGCCGAAATCACTTGCACATTCAGAAATTACTTGATACTAAAACACCATGAAGGAAAATATAATATAGACCTACGGATTTGGTGTCATAGTACCAATGTCACTTAAGGTGTCAATATGCGTAATCTCACTGAGATGTCGAAATGATTACTGTCCATGCGACTCACTTTGAAAATAGGAAAACCTAAATTAAATTTTAAACTTAAAACTTTGAATCATTAGGCTGAATTAATGTCTAATATCTTACTGGAGTTGTTGAATAACTTCTTGAAATAATTTTTCATTTAACACTGCATGATACATATACAAATTTCATGGAGATGGACGTTTGCAATGTTAGAAACATCACCAGCTGGACTGGGTTTTGTCATTAATTAGTCAGCGGTTCTAAATATTCCTAGGCCTATCAAATGTACACGGGGAAGTACTCTCGGACAAATAAAATAAAAAAACTACTGAAGTAGAAGTAATACAATTATATAATCAGTAGAATTGCGAAAACTTTTAAGTATTATTAATAACTCCAAAGTTACAGCTTCACTAGAAAGGCCAACACAAATGCTCAAGACGATCGTTTCTCTCAATAACACTTCATCAGTTGGACAGTTGATGATAAATGTATATTTGAGAAAGAAAATAGTGGTATCATACAAGGCAAAATAATAAGCCTACATGTATTGCCAAATCTATCTAAGAGTACCCACTCTAAAAAGATGACAATCTTAGCTCTTGAGAAATTTAGAATTCAAATAGAAAAATCGCAGCGAAATATCACTTGAGTATAGAATAACTAATAAAATTTGATGTAAGGACATTTTCATTTGTATATAACTGCTACATACACATCCTTCACATTTTTATCATGGAATGCCACCAACAGTATGAAGTTATTATTTTAAACATGAACAATAGTATCTTGACATATGAAAACTTATACAGTGAAACCTGTATATAGGGGCCACCCAAGGGACCAGACAATATTGACCTTTATGTGCAGGTGACCCTTATACACAGGTTCAATTTAGTTGAAGTATGCAGTCAAGGAACTTGAAAAAAACTGACCCTTATAAACAGGTAATCCTTATATAGAGGTGGCCGCTATAGCAGGTTTTACTGTATATGATATCAAAATATGGTAATACAAATGTTTGTTTGTTTGTTTGTTTATTGTTGTTTAACGTCCCACTCAAGAATATTTCACTCATATGGAGACGTCACCAAATGAAGGGCTTCAAATTTTGGCCTATGCTCGGCACTTACGGTCATTGAGCAGTGAGGGTTCTTTAACGTGCCGACACCTACTGTGACACGGGACCTCCAGTTTTTACTGTCTCATCCGAAAGACAGGAAACCAACCTGTCGCCGGCGGGACTCGAACTCACGACCTCACGATCCAGAGTCGAGCGCGCTACCAACTGAGCCAGGCCGGCTCGTAATACAAATGCATTCTTCTATCAATTGTTGGGTAAGGTAGGTCACTCAGTTGGTCCAGGTCTTTGTCTTGGTACGATTCGTCTTGGGTGCGAGTTCTCCTTGTAACTTCACTCAACCAGCAAATGTCGTAGACATCTACGAACTAAGATGATCAGAAAATAATCAGATTCCGTGTCTTGTTTCAGTTTCCATGTAAATACAAAAAATACTGAAGCTTTTGTGCCATCTGTACTGTTTTCGACCGTAAATTGTATTGTCGGGTGTACGGCTGCAATGATACACTGTAATGATGATACGATACATATTGCGATTCGTACCTGACGATACGATACATTTACAATACACAGGAATAAAACAACTAAGTTGAAAATTCAGTAATGATGTCATTGCATTTCTGTGCACTTACTTTTAAAACTAAAGTTTTTGTTTCACATATCCTGTTTATTCTGTTTTGTTTACTTTGAATGTCAACTACATGAGATATATCCTGTTAAATAAATTAGTGACTACATTTGAGGAGAAATATATTCGAGAAGGAACATCATATATATTTTGGCTCTAAAATGGTAATCAATTTTCTGAAATCATCAGATTCCACTGTACTTAAAGGTCGGAAATAACTCACAAAAAACTGAGCTATTGCTTTTGAAATAGCCTTGGCCATCGGCGAATTGATTGACAACAGCGAATCTACGATTTATTTTAATTTTAGGCTTCGATTCATAATTTACGTCTGGATGATGTCGTTTCAAACAACACGTTTGTGGTTTCATCAGTTTTGTAAGGTATATCTGTGTTACAAAGACAATAAGTGGTGCGAGTTTTTCAAACTTATGTTGAGCCTCCTGACATTTGTAGCTTTTTGAACCCTAAGTGACCCGATATCGGCGACTTGTATGACGCAGCTGTCATGGGGGCACAAGTTCGTCTGTTTTCCTCATGGCTGAACTGCTTTTCACACCATGTTGTTTGTTTATCGCTAAACCGGAAATTGAGTATACAGAGTCTAAAACCAGAAATGGATAAATCCGGAAAATATCATAGGTGTATCGTGGCATGAAATCAACATACCATGTATTGTACCAAAGGTAAAATACTGCGATATATCGTAGTTCGGTATATCGTTGCACCTAGTCAGGTGATCTTTTTTGGTATACAATCTTTTCATGATTATTACACACTTTCCCAAAAAATATTCCTAACTTAGCTAATGCTGCTTTAATCTCAACATAGATTTTTTTTCTCTCAAAAGTAACCAGGAAGTGTTATTTTCAGTTATTCAGATCCTAATAATTTTGACAACATTATTACACAATTACAAAATTATGGGTAAAAAGTCTATAAATAGAAAATAAAGTTGTGACGATGATGTTTCAGAGGTTGCCAAGTGTATGTTTTCAGTTATTTTTGTCAAGTTGAACATAACTACATCAGCTTTAAAGAATATAATTAACTAAAATGTCTTTAAAGGGCCAATAGCTGTGCTTACAAAAAGAAATATTTTGGGTTTTTTTATTTCTACTTTTACTACTTGTACTTCAAGTACCATGAAAAACAAATCAAGAGCTATACACAGGCATAAAAATCTTATATTCCTATAAATTTTGTGAAAATAAGGTCAGGTCCAGTTTTTAGTTTCAGGTTTGTATATATATATATATATATATATATATATATATATATATATATATATATATATATATATGTGTGTACATATGTATATAAGGTTGAATTAATCAATTGCAAGTGAATAATTGCCAAACTGTGTTTATCAAAGAATTTTCACAAAATATACAGAAATTTAAGAATTTTTATGTTGGTGTATATCTTTTTTTTAATTGTATATCAATTTTAGTAGTAAATAAAGAAGGAAAGAATTTTCTTTTTTTTTAAAAAATAGAGAGACAAAGCTAATGCCCCTTTAATTTAACAACTTTCTGCATTTTTGAGAAACCCAGACCTATAAACTGCTACCAAATACCTAAAAATAGGACTAAGAATTAGATCTTTTTGATAGGCCATAAAAACTAGCTTTCATCCTACATGCCATAGCTCTTTCGAGAGCTCCACTTGTAACTATTTTGTAAAGTCTCCATAGATGTTTTTGTTTCTTGTTTTTACATTCCATCAAGAATTTTTTTTTCTTATATTGAGATGTCGCCAGTTTTAGGTGAAGTGCAACAAATTTTGACCTGTGCTATGGACTAACACTTAATGCAGTGAGGGTTCTTTTTCCTGCCACGCCTTCCGTGACACGGGACCTCAGTTTTAAGTCCCATCTGAAAGACTTATGACTTTTTTAACTTCGTATGCCGAGCGTTAAGCGAAGGATCCATTAATGTTAAAAATGTTTCTAAGGATAAATAAAAAACAAAACAAAGACACAATTAACTCAAGTAAATTAATCCTATATGTTATTTTACATATGTAAATGATTCAAGTAAATAATTCAAATTTTATTTTATAAACAAATAAACCAATTGCATGTTATTTTACAATTAACATGTAAAACAATAACGTTTTTTCATAATTAACAAGTTATTTCACAATTCCCATATAAAATAATAACATGTTATTTTATAATTAACAATTAAACCAATTACATGTAAACCAAACATGTACTATTTTATAATTAACACCAGAAAATCAATATGAATTGTTATTTCTGTGACGATATTCAGTATTTCACAGCAATATGTGTTAACAACTAATATGCCAAGTATATTACACACGTCATCATTCTATCTGACAGAGCATACACACACACAAGCCGTCTGTATACTCACGGTACCCTTTAAAGCCCCGCTGACAATAACGACAACGATTTGTCATCTACCAGCAGCTTGTAATAGGACTAACGACAACTCTAACGTTACCACATATAGAGTCTTAACAACAACCCCAGTGATTCTCTAATTAATCTAGCTTGTAACAATTAATGACATTCGCACAAGACACTCAATACCTCATCTACACATAACAGTTCTAAAACAAAATATAAATATCAAACTTTCTGATTACATGATTACAAGAATCGAGGGCAGATAAATTAACCAATATGAACCTATGTGAGTGATGACACATCCATACGATGCCTTTGTCTCTGGCAGGTACTTTATATATCATCAGCAACAAACACACACCACAAAAACAAGATATGATTCACCTGGTCTGAGCCGCAGACCTGATGAAACATGGACATTAATGGGCATGAGTCATCAGTTTCATTTGATTTAATGAAAATTACATAATGTGAAGCTATGGCGCTGCTGCTTACTGCAGGAAGTGATAGAAACATGGGTATCACCGTCTTAGCTTCAAATATCCTGTTGAAATCTTTAATTTCCTTTCCTTTGCTTTTACTCGGGAACTGCTGTAGTTAAGCAAATGCCAACCCATCAGGTGAGACTGTAATTCAGCTGCCGATAATACAGCTTACATGGTTACAAGTAAAACAATGTTGGTTTAGATATTGGAATTTAGTATCCACGAATGAAATCAAAAGCAAAATGTTAAATCAACATGCAAGCTGAATTAGCGTTCAGTGAGCATGATTAGTGTTGAAACATTTCACCGAAACTGATCACTCCCGAAGTGTATCAGTGAAAATGATCAGCCATCAGCCAAGAACGCAATCAACAAAACAGATCAGAAATTATGTTTTTGGATTACAGGAAATTATACAAATATAAGCACCTACCACATGTACGACTGACAGGTCATCAATTTCAACTTCGATTTTATATTCCTCTTGTGATACAAGTGTCAAAAAACTTGATACCAATCCCGTTTATACAGAGAGGTTTAGGCATATATTTGTATACAAATTCATTTTTTAGATCTGGGAAATATATATTTTGTTCTCTCTTCTCAGGATGGGAGAATTGAATTGGAAATATAAAATGAAATGAAATCAGGCATAAACAAAAACATTTTTGAGCAAGTCTGAAAACCTGAAATTTATTCAGACGAAAAAAGAAAAGGAATTCAGATGAAAATTTAAATATCAATATATAACAGAAAATTACTTGATTTTTTAAAATCATCATCACTGTTTTTGAGACTGTGACTATACTATCTAAAAATTTTGTTAACAAGCATCCAAGAAACCATTAAAATAAAAAATTTAAAAAAAAAAAGAACGTTTGATTCGACCTGACCAAAAATGGACTTTTCCAAATTTGCAGTAGAATTTTCCAAACTGAAGTCAAATGACAATGAATTTCAGGAGATGCTTATATTTTAAGTTTTTGTATTTTTAGATTTCCCAATTTCAATGAAATGTTGCTAAAATTCCCAATTCAAAAAGCCCAGGCCCCATTCCCTGAAGAGAGAGGAAAATCCCTGCCAACCCACCTAAAAAACCGCCACCCAATTTTTGTATTTATTTTTTTAATATTATTATTATTTTAGAGTCTTGCCCAATTTTTTTTTTTTTTTTGCATACAGAAAAATCTGATTTCCCCCAATTTACATCAAAGTTAAAAAGAAAATTAACATCACTTTTTTTGCCTACCAACTGACCAGTTTCTAAAAACCACAGATTGGGACACATCAAATAAATAATTTACTAACTCATCAACCCTTAAAAAACAATGGGTTCTT
Organism: Atrina japonica; assembly: GCA_030159075.1. NCBI lineage: Eukaryota > Metazoa > Mollusca > Bivalvia > Pterioida > Pinnidae > Atrina > Atrina japonica. Next base: position 1,703,290 of record BROG01000023.1, read on the forward strand.
CTGTAAATCAATGACTTAGACCAATCCATATGTGTCTTTTGGGGTGAATGGATGATGGTCTAAATATGATTTGTAAAAAAAAAAAAAGGAGTCCACTGCAACTTCTCAAAACCATATCAGATTAGTAATTTTGTTCCGTTTTGCATGGTTTAGTTCGTGAAACTTGACCGTAAGTCAGTAATCCTGGTCTGTTCCACTTTTAAACTTCTAAATTTACAACAACACAGACGGGACTCTTTTTCATATTTACATGTCATGATATTTTGTGTACGGGATTTTCCTGTACCATATTGGGGTCCTGTAACAGGACCCACTTCCAATGTGAAAATGGCTTGTATCCGCCTCCCATACATGCAAAAAATTCCAAATTTGGAATTTCAAGATAAAGGATAAAATATTTTCAAATAAATGTCTCAAATGAAGTTTTTTTTTTCTGTTTTAGCTTAAATGTTCTATAATTACCCTATTTTTTGACCCCGGAACCTGGAACCTGGAACCTGGACCTAGATTTTAGGAGGTAGGAAAAGCCCTCCTATGCTTTTCTGAAACATTAAATTTTTGCTCAGATTTTTTCAGATTTCTGACAAAATGTCTTAATTACCCAAAAATAAAGCCTCTATTTGGTGGTCCATGAAGATACAAAGAAAGTCGAAGTTGTGGACACACAAAAAAAACAACAAAAAAACAAAAACAAACAAACAAAATATATAACTCTTCTTCTTCAATTTTAATCCTAGGTGAAAAATAACAGTTCGCCTCAAGTTAGAAGCTGGTAATATTTTCACAAAGGCACAAGGGGCAGACGGCAGGTACGAGATGCAGATTGGAGGGATATAAAGCCGTACCTACGTATACAATATATCTGTCATGGTAAAATAGAAGTACATGTACATATAAGTACATCAGTTCATACATTACTGAACTTGATTCATCGCTTTCAACAGGTGCAATCTCGCACTGGCACAAAAATAACTCTCTCCGGCAATTAAAATATGCATGAGTATTGTCATCTGATTACTGAAACACAGCAATAACGAGGGCCAGATAACATCAAATTAGAACAACTGTCATTAAGTTTTCTTTTAAAATCAAATCTAATTTCTCCCACTGGAGGATAACCAGATTTAGATAAGAAAGTTTGAATATTCAAACTCTATCGCTGCTGCTGTGTTAAAAGCATCTACAAACCAATCAGAGAACAATACACAGCTCCTAAAGATTACTACGATGCAGTAAACAAGGACGGCTATGCATAGCTTGCCAAACGCCCATGTCGTCTCCTTGTTACTCTCCTGTTACTCTCCGGTTTAATTAGAAGCGGGATGTAGAACTGCTATTTAATATCTCGTTCAATTATGCCGCAAATGAATTGGGGATATAACTCTCATTACTTCTGTCAATCAACCTTCCCATTTATGTAGCGGCAAACATCAATGTCAAAACAATATCTGTCTGGGTACAACAATTCCATCCACATTACAACGGTTTTACATGAGACTTAATTATTGCATGTCAAAGAGATGACCAGCTTTGATCTTTTCACCTTGCGAAAGGTATAAATGATCAAAGTTTGTCAACTTAATCCATTTATGAGTTCCTGGCAGCTGAGATTCTATTTCTGATGTAAGAATCAAATCTATATCGACTGACGCACGACACCAGCTCAGGTAATGCCCCGACATATTTATACCTGTAATTACATCCCAAGATCTTTATTAATGGTCTGGTTTAATTTGTCTGCGCATATTTAATTTAACATGTCACATAAAATGAGATCAGAGAGACTGTCTTTGTGGGCCATAAATAAAATGTATATAAAACTGATCTACATAGTTCTATAAAAAAAAAAGGTAAAAATAAAATTCAATGTTAACTAGGGAGTAATGTCCTATTGCTTATTAGTAAACAATTATGGATATAATGTTATTCATAAATTTTACATTGGACATTTTCATATCAACTGCAGTCATGTAAATAATTTGGACAACAAAATGATACAGGGTCGTGCAAAGATATAGACGTTGCCAAAGAAAGTGATTGTTTCCTGACGTCATTTTCTGGGAATTTATATCACTTTGCCGTCCATATTTACAGGACCACAATTATTGTGGAAAGGTCTATACGATACATATTATGATACACGAACCGTTTGTTGTCTTTAAAACCACAATGTGCACGATACAGAAGTTATATATTTTGTTTTTTTCTTTTTTTTTTTGCTGGTTTATGTCCACTTGATAATATTTCATTTGTATGAAGACACCTACCATCTGTGCGTAAAGAGCCAAAAATTTTTTACAAGTGCTATAACCCTTTTACCTTCCCCCTCCTGTATCTTAATGGTATGCTTCTTTTCTGTTATATTTTATCAGTCTATTATGGTCTGTGGGGATAAAAGGCTTATGGATGCCTGAAATCAAAATCCATTTTTAACCTATTTAATTTCACATAATCAGGTCAATATATGGAGAAATAAAATCACCGAACATGAATGCATTCATGTTGCAGCATAATTAATGAAGAACAACAAGGTACAATAACAAATTAATCTGTCTAATGAGCTATAAACCAGCAGTCTTCTTGATAAATTATTGACCTTAATAGTTCTCCATTGTACAGTAAAATCCATATCAGCTGGCGGGGCGGAGTCTTGTGAACCATTTTTGGACCTGGACAAGTTGAAATTTTAGGTAATAAAGCATAACATTAAAATTACACTGGCTTAGAGTGATCGTTCCTACTTGTCACCGCATGTAATAGAGTATCCAATGAGGAATAAAACTTTTATCCCGTGCAGCTTGCCATAATCGAAAAGTGAGTAGTATCCTCTGTAGGTTACTCCACCCCGCCACCTTATGTGAAACGAACAATACGAAAGGTTAAGGCATCTCTGGGAATATCGCAGGAAGATTCCAAGGACACAGGTCCTATAAAGCCATAGGCTTTCCTATGTATGCGTATACGGACAAACGAACTAGAAAAGATTTGACATACTTAAGATTTAAGATATATTTTCTAGGTCAATGTCTTCAAAGAGTACGTAACTCATTATATTGATTACCCATCTTTGTTTACCGGTACATGTTGGACAGTCTAGAAGTTAATTTTTTTACATCAATTTCTTAATGATTATGTAACATTTTTTGCCAGACTGGACATACTATAAGTATACCCTTGGTCAGTGTCTTAAATGGTTATGCAACAAAATTTTATTGATTACATTATGATTTTTTTTTGACGTCCAAAGTCACATGACTACAGTTATTGTGAAAAGGTCTATAGATATTTCTCTAGCATAGTGAAATCTATGTATCATTTACACGTATATACTGATCAGATGTATTGTTCATAGGTGAAACTGTCGGAATAACGAGGGTTGTTATATACTGATCAGATATCATGCTTGTAGGTAAAATTGTTGGAATAACGAGGGTTGTTAGATACTGATCAGATATCAAATAAATCAAAAACAGTTTCGTAAGCACTGCAAAGTTACAGCTTTACTTATATAACTTGACACACGTTTACAGACACCAGTCTAAATTATACCACAACGGGGGTGCGACAGGTTACTTCTCTGCATAATAATATTAAAGCTGAAATAATATGTGGAATCACAGCAAGGTAAAACATTTAACCTGTACAATCCTCTTTTTGGAAAAATTGGCAGAAATATTTTGGTCTCTCACAGAACCCGAGATATGCCACTTTAGCTGGGTAGACCTATACCTCACCTTGTACCAGGTGAGAACCTGTGTACTCCTATTTCTTGAAAAATGACAATAAACCTTTGGTTTCTGACAATATCCGGATGTACCACTTTTCCTGGGTATACCCATTATACCTCACCTTTTTCCAGGTGAGCTTAACAGGACCATTTCACCTCTGCCTTTGTTTAGCAGATTAATTACTAAGCTGATGAAGGTAGTAATGGATGACTAAACAAAACTACAGATTCCTGTTATCAAACATCAGCTGATGAATTCTGGTCCCGGATGAACGGTTTCCACATTAACTAATACTTAATTAGGAAGTATTCGACTAAGTTTTGCTATTTTCGTTTTTTATTGATGTAAAAATGACTTCAAATGCAGCAACTGAAGCAAAAAAAGCAGTAAAAATAATCCATAAATTTCTTAGATGGTGTGTTTTTAATCCAGGAAAAAGATAGTAAAAGTTAAGTGTGTGGTGTGCTTCATTTTTACTGTCTGCCAATGTATGGCGAAAAAAATCACATACTGAGTAATCAACAACTACAAAGATCAGCTCACTAATTAATCGGACTTCAATCCATCTTCTCAACCACAGCATTGAAAACAGACTTAATCCGAAACGAAGCCCATTTTGGGAAAATAAACACATTTACTGTACAAATATAGTGTTTGAAGTACAGAATGGGCTTAGAATGATAGGAAATGCAACTGAACCTTATAATTGAGATCACCATGCTGACTGACTCAAGGTGGTCTAGCTGATGGAGTGAGGTGGTCTATTTATGTGAGGTTTTGTACTTATAAAACAATTATCATGAGACTGGAAATTGATGGTCTGAAATGTGAGGTGGTCTGAAATGTGAGGTGGTCTGAAATGTGAGGTGGTCTGAAATGTGAGGTGGTCTGAAATGTGAGGTGTTCTTTGGGCAAGGTTTCACTGTATGTACAATGCAGGTTTATTTGATGTGTGAGCGGTATGAGAAGGTAAACCCGACCTCAACCAATCTTTTCAAATAAACACAGCTGCAGGGACAACGGCATAAGCTCTCCTGAAATCCGTAGTCTACCGTAGGTAAGCTCAAAATAAAAAATAATAGGTCAAGAGGGCGATCAAATGATTATCAAACATGGTTATACCGTAAATAAATGGTTTTATTGTAAGAAAGAGTCGATAAATAAAGTGTTAGACAAACCATATCTGTACATCATCTCTCCCTGTATAATTTTCTGTTTATGTCTCCAGCTATAGTGTAATTGCAGCTTTCTTTATTGGGTATATTTCTATACAAAAATGACATTTCAGCAAAATAAAATAAAATATTATGCTTAAAATTTGGGAGAAACAAGACTTATTTTGCATGGCGATACAGCCAAGTGTATTCTCAACTTTTGAGTAATCACTGAATACCATATACATGTATGTAACGTCAATTATTACTCAGACATTCTTGGGCCGTTTTGGAGTCCATTTATAGGACTTATATCCAATGCAAAAATGTCTTACATTTCCCCCCTAAAATATGTAAAAATTCACATCTTGGAATTTCAAAATGAAGAACAAAGTACATGTACTTTCAAATAAATACCTCAAATTAAGCTTTTCTGTTTTAGTTAAAACCTTGTTGTTTTCCCAATTTGAAATTAGATTCCTACCTCTCGAGTGGCGATTTCCAAACTAATCCACTCAACACACCCATGGAAGATTCTATTGTTCCATACAATGTCCCCCCACCCCACCCCCAGCGCCAATTACTTAAACCTGGCCGCAACCAAATTTCTGCAGAGATATTGATGAGTGCAGTAAATAAATAATAACAAAAACAAGAAATTCTTAGAACTATAAAAACTTATGCAGTTTTGAATTTCAAAATTTTATTATACCGAGGGGAAAATCTTCCTTGAATGTTCATGTATTTATCTATATTTAAAAGAAAATAAATTATTTTCGCAATCAATATCCACTGCTTTGAAATACCAATCACACACTTTGTTTGCTTATTGTTGTTTAACGTCCCACTCAAGAATCTTTCACTCATATGGAGACGTCACCAAATACCGGTGAAGGGCTTCAAAGTTTGGCCTATGCTCGGCACTTACGGCCATTGAGCAGTGAGGGTCCTTTAACGCGCCTACACCTACTGTGACACGGGACCTTGGTTTTTACGGTCTCATCCGAAGGACAGGAAACCAACCTGCCGCCGGCTGAACTCGGAACTCCTGACCTCACAATAAAGAGTCAAGCGCACTACAGACTGAGCCAGGTCGGCTCCCAATCACACACTTTGAATACACGTAAGACACTAAGAATAACTATCCACTTTATCGTTTCAAGCTCTTAAAATCGCACAACAACCTGCTAAAAACTTCAGATCGACATACGACCTTGAATTGTGCAACAAACAAGGACAAACAAGTCCATTAAATTGTAGGACAGAGAAAATGGCTGAGCAAACCTAACACCTTGCACTACACATAAACATACATCCAAATTTAATTACTCAGGGCCCAGAAGTTGTAAACAATGATTTTTTAATGTTTCCTTCAACTTTAAGTGAACTTTTTCAGAACAAGCTTTTCACTGCAGTTCAACAGCAGAACACGCAGAAAGTAAATGAATTTATTAAGTTGTAAACTTTGTGTAGCGGACACGATAAAACGTTTAGGACAAAGAGACTCGTCTGGTATGTAAATCTGTCACATGCGCATCATCACACTTGTACAACTTTATTAATATCTCCCCCATGTCTTCCTCTCCCAGAAACAAGTGGCAAATATTTGACGAACAGGATGTAGGGGTCAATAGGTCAAATTACAATAAACATCTTGACAGGTGTACCGTTACATCATAACCTGGGAATTCCAAGGTGCATACGTTAACAGAAGCAACAAAGGCGGAAATGACATTCATGAAAATTTAATTTAATTTGATTTCATGTATTTTATCAGCCAGTTGTACATAAATCTCATGTAAACGCGAGGCCCTCGATAACCTTGATATTGGTCATATGAATCTCATAGGCACATATCTTTGTTTTATGTGAATTAGTAGAAAAGATGATTTTTAAACAATTACTGTATGTAATGTATTTTCGCTCTGTAACAGGGGCTGCCAATTCTTTAAGTCCGAGGTCTGGGACCTACATACATGTGTATATATGTACTTTACTTTCAGACCCTGTCATTTTCCGACCAAGTGAGTACGGTGGACCTAACAATTCTGAATCCTGTCCTTTTTTTTTTTCTTTTTAAACATTCTGTTTCCTTAAGTAAAGTTCAAACATCTGTTATTTCTGCTCCAAGGTAACCAGCCCTCAAAGTCACCTAGACTATCGATATAGAAATTGTCATTGGACCCAGATGTTAGAGGACCAGACCCAGGCAACGATATAACGAAAAAGTCCTGGACCCACATTAGCAGCTAGAAGAAAATGTTCAACCCATGCAGTGTTATCAATGGGGTCCCACAATACCAAGGAAAACCCTTAACACAGCTAGGATCATGAATTTTACAATTTTATTAACAGCCTCTAATCACGTCCAGTCGGACCTAGCTATATTGAAGTAGAAGGGGGGTTAATTTTTCTTTCAAATAAACAGGCATTTCATAAAAACTGAGTTTTAATGTTAATGATAATAATATTTGGTCTGAAAATCAAAATCATTTCAAATAAAGTGGGATTTCAATGTAAGAGGGTTCACTTTAAGTTGGTTCAACTGTATATTGTATCCATGCACAAATTATACTTCCATCATGTTCAGCCTGTTCACAAACCCGCGGACTGTGGGATAATGTATTTCTTGATTCATTTCAGATTACCTTTTATGTTATCAGCAGCCATACATTTTCTTTGCTCTATCTTATTATCAATTTAGAGGATTTTTTTAAAAAAAAAAGGCATTATTTACAAGTTTAAAATCAAAGCCCAGACAGGAAATATTAAACTTAATCTTCACAGCCTAATGTCTTTAATATTGATGAGTTTCAATTATATATTATGAACTAAATCTTGATTTTTAACTTATCAACCCCTGAAAAAACAATGGACTCTTTTGTAAATCAATGACGTAGACCAGTCCAAATGCGTCTTTAAGTGTGAATGGGTTAACCCCTTAGGAACTTATGGAAATCTTTATACTTACATCTTTTTGAATTTCCAATGCACATAATAAAGAAAATCACAACTTATAGAACCTCCGAAAAATAAAAAAGACAAAAAGAACCCCTTATGATTCTCTGTACTATTAAAGAGTCGAAGTTTCAATGTTTCAAAGTTTTCTAGGTAGTTCATTGAATTTCACCTACATGTACCTGGTAATCAAAGTTTGACTGTAGTTATCTTAGCACAAAGCCACCATTACACACAGAAATCTGAGTCATTACTGATGAATTTCAACTGCTTTATTAAGAGTTTTGACTTAAGAATTATGCAAATTTTTGCCTGTGTTGAGGACCAAATAGAGTCTGCATTAATGTCTAAATTTTGCCAAAAATCTTAAAATACCATGGACCTTTCTCTGACTCTACCTAAAATCAAAGACACAGACCAGTCCAAATGTGTCTTTAGGGGTGTACGAATTACGAAATGATATGCATTATACAATTATGACATTGATAGAGACAAAAACTGTTAACTGATTTGTTACCCATGCTTGCCGTCACTTTCATACTCGGTATTAACATTTGGAAATTTGCGACATTTTAAGATCTTTAGCTTTACTCTCTAAAACTCACAGGACATGGCTCACGACATTCAAAAACAGTGCTCAACACGGCACTGATCTGCATCTTATCTTTCTGTTTTTAATGGTGTTTTCTGCCATTTCAACAATTTTGTTGTTGTATGGTAGTGTCCATTTTTTATTGATGGAGACAAGAACCTGGTTACAATATCCCTGGAAAGAAACCACCAGCTTTCTGCAAGATAGTAAACTGGCAAACGTTTTCAAAATTCAATTTAGGTTTCAGCGGGACTCGAACCTAGCTATGCTAATTAGAGGTTAAATTCTAACCAATCCGCAAACAGAAGCCATTGACAACAACAAAATCATATCAATATTCATACTAAATACTGGTGCACTTGAATTATGAAAAATATTATGTTTAAAAATTGAAACACGATCAATTTGCCAAAAATCTGAATTGACTAAATCAGACATTTGTGTTTCTGCACCACTCGTATGCCAACATTCGACCCAGGATGCCAATTTACATAAATCGAAAACACCAACAATTTTATGGGATTCCAAGGGTTTCCAAATGTAAATGGCATTTTTATGAACAAAACATTTTATCATCTGAAAGCTGAAAAATCTGTTACATTTTTCTCCCAATTGTTACAATGGTTGTTTTGATATATATAAATATATCGGCAAATATTTCGGCATTGCAATTGCTCGTGAATGATTTCAAACTACAAGTACTTGCTATTTTTGTGTTAAGTACAAGTTAAGATCGCTGGATAAGTTATTGACAAACATATTCTGTGTTACAGTGCTAATTGTGATCCAAACCAATAAGAATTCCATAAATATAGGTCAATCCATATAACCAGGCAGGTGGGGAGGTGTCTCGTGTTCCCTTTCTTGACCCCAATTGAGATCAAATTTGAGGTAATACAGGATAACACAAAGATTACATTGGTAAGAGTAATGATTCCTAATTGTCATCATATTTGTGAGCATCCACTGGGGAATCAAACACATTTCCTGTGAGAGCCTGTCTTAATCGAAAAGTAAATAGAATCATCCATACGATAATCAGAAAGTTACTCGGATGAAATGTATCACGAGATATATCAGAAAAGAGGTCCAGTGCCACCCATTCAACTTTGAAATAACCTGATAATTTAGACTCATCCAAAGATATATAAACCTATATGCCCCTCCCCACTGAAATTCATAGATGTGAGTTCACCAGAATTTCAACTCATCCGATTTAGGGATTACAAGATCTTACTGTATATTTTCCTCCTCAAATATCTGATGATTATGAAGTGAATTGGATGTACTTACATGAAATGAATGTGTGATTTTAACCATTGGTTGTTGATGAAGTCAAGTCATGCTATTAAACCCTGAAAATAAAGAAAAACATGTACACTTTTGTTTAACATCTTTACTTTATACTATCTCCATCACCAACCCCTGCAGTCACATTTAGACTCACCCAGATCAATGAAGAGTATGGTCTACTGTCATAATTTAGGAGTGAACAAGTTCCATATTGCATGTAAAATTATTATAAATTTTTTATTCTAAATCGTAAATCCCTGAATTCTGAAAGTGGACTCAACCATTGTTTGAAATGGATGGGTCCAAAAGTAACTTCAGGGGTTGAGGAGTTAAAAACCAATATACAATTTCTCTACATCCAGCATCTAATTCTGGTGACGATTGACTTATTGCCAAATGTCAGACAGACGGCTCTCCGTGTGCTTGTTTGACATCATATGATTGTGACATCATAATCAAACAAATGTCTGACTGGGCATTTCATTGTGATGTCATAATGAGAAAAGTTTGCAAAATGGTGCCGTGTCGGGCACTTGGTGATAGATCAATTAAGGCACACTGAGACATTAATCTCAGGAATACTGTGGAACCTGTCTTGAAAGGCCTCTCACATCTACGACCATCTTGTCTTGTGAGACCACATTATGAAAACCACTTGATTCAATAATCCTTTAAATAAAACTTCTTCTGAGAAACCACCTGTGTTTTAAGAGACCGTATTTCAGAGTGGTGGTCTCTTAAGACAGGTTCCACTGTAATGTTTTCTACTGATAATGGGAAATATGTCATCTGTAAAAACACTGAAATAGTTCTCTTCCAGTAGCAGTGTTGAAAATGAAGCACCTATTACAGTTATTACAGTACAGTTGCACCTAGCCCTCTGTAGGAGGTATCTGTTGCAGTACAGTTGCACCTACATCGCATGTTAAATCAATGGTATGAAGCACCTGTGGCAGTACAGTTGCACCTAGCCTTCATGTTTAATCAACAGTGGTAGTACAGTTGCAACTGTCCTTGTATTTAATCACTGGTATGAAGCATTGCAGGACAGATGCACCTAACCATTATGTTTAATCAACACCTAGCCATCATGTTTAATCAACAGTATGAAGCACCTGTTGTAGTACAGTTGCACCTAGCCATCATGTTTAATCATCACCTAGCCATCATGTTTAATCAACAGTATGAAGCACCTATTACAGAACAGTTGCACCTAGCCATCATGTTTAATCAACAGTATGAAGCACCTGTTGTAGTACAGTTGCACCTAAACATCATGTTTAATCAACAGTATGAATCACCTGTTGTAGTACAGTTGCACCTAGCCATCATGTTTAATCAACAGTATGAAGCACCTGTTGTAGTACAGTTGCACCTAACCATCATGTTTAATCAACAGTATGAAGCACCTGTTGTAGTACAGTTGCACCTAACCATCATGTTTAATCAACAGTATGAAGCACCTGTTGTAGTACAGTTGCACCTAACCATCATGTTTAATCAACAGTATGAAGCACCTGTTGTAGTACAGTTGCACCTAACCATCATGTTTAATCAACAGTATGAAGCACCTGTTGCAGGACAGTTGCACCTAGCCATCATATTTAATCAACAGTATGAATCACCTGTTGCAGTACAGTTGCACCTAACCATCATGTTTAATCAACAGTATGAATCACCTGTTGTAGTACAGTTGCACCTAACCAACATCAACAGTATGAAGCACCTTTGTAGTACAGTTAACCATCATGAAATCAACAGTATGAAGCACCTGTTGTAGTACACTTGCACCTAACCATCATGTTTAATCAACAGTATGAAGCACCTATTACAGAACAGTTGCACCTAGCCATCATGTTTAATCAACAGTATGAAGCACCTGTTGTAGTACAGTTGCACCTAAACATCATGTTTAATCAACAGTATGAAGCACCTGTATGTTGCACCTAGCCATCATGTTTAATTAACAGTATGAAGCACCTGTTGCAGGACAGTTGCACCTAGCAATCATGTTCAATCAACAGTATGAAGCACCTGTTGTAGTACAGTTGCACCTAAACATCATGTTTAATCAACAGTATGAATCACCTGTTGTAGTACAGTTGCACCTAGCCATCATGTTTAATCAAAGTATGAAGCACCTGTTGTAGTACAGTTGCAATCAAAGTATGAAGCACCTGTTGCAGGACAGATGAATCTAGCCCTTGTGTTTAATCAACAGTATGAAGCACCTATTACAGCACAGATGCACTCAGCCCTCATGTTTAATCAATGGTATGAAGCACCTGTTACAGTACCAATGCACGTAGCCAGTATGTTTAATCAAAGGTATGCAACATTAAAACAAGAATGTTAATGTTAGTCATATTTTTCATAATGGTTCATTTTTTTTATTTCAATTTCACGATTATCATTTAAACACTGGCGTAATGTCTTTATAAATGAATTCCTCAACGATAAACAAGCATTCTGGCTGGTCAGACATTATGTCATAAAGAATCAGACGTGTCTTCTGTTTCACCAATCATGCATTGCCACAATGAAAGAAATAAGAGAAATTGTTGTAATGTGCTTTATGTGTTAAGCTGTCAGACATTTCCACCATTAATTGATGAAGATCTAACCCTTTTATTGTCTTGGGCAATAAATCTCGACAATTTGTGACTCAGATGCTAATTGCATGGTGAACTAAGAGATACCTGATTTCCAATAGGTATGATGTAACCGAACCATGTAAGGAGAGGTTCCATAATTCACAGACACTTCTTTGTCTGAGAAGAATTTGTCACCTTTAACAAAAAAAAAATATATATATATATTTATATCTATCTATCTATATATATATATATATATATATATATATATTATATATATATATATTTTAAAGGTTTTAGCATTCCTTGAAATTAAACAATATTTGAAGTGATATTTTCTCTCTACTTTTTTCTTTTTTCTTTCTTAATGTACATGTAAGTTATTTTTTATTACACCAGTTGATTACTTTTTTAAATAATTATTCTGTTTAATGTCTTTTAACAACACCGACTAGGAGGCCCTGCCCTACATTAATACAAGAGGCTCCTTAGTGGGCATAAATTGCTCACCTGAGCACCATCAGCAAATGTGAAAAGTTTGTTTATAGTTATTTAACATTCCCACTCAAGAATATTTCACTCACATGGAGACGTCACCAAATGCCGATGAAGTGCTTCAAATTTTGGCCTATGCTCGGCACTTCAGGTCATTGAGCAGTGAGGGTTCTTTAAAGCGATATGATCTGTTGTAGGTGGAAAATTTTACATGCCCATTTTATGTGATATTCTCTCTCATATATATTCCAAGGAGACCATCTGGTGTGTGGTTCCCATCGAAGCTTTATCATTCTTGACACATGATCTTGAAATGCCCAACTCCATCAAAATGGCGGAAGGATTGTAAAACATGAGGTACGCATACTTTTGATTTTGTCAATGTCAGCATTCAGGGTAACAATAAAGATTGGAAAATTTCTTTTAGTGACCTTATATATATTTATTCATATATTCATCCGATTTTCTTCAGGCATTTAAAATAGCTTTGGTTATATTTTACATAAGACATGCCGATTGACCAATGAAAAACATGTGCTGTATTATTTAAAAAATAAATATACATAAAAATCGGCCAACTTTCTAGTATTGACAGGTCCCCTGACCGAATTACGAAGTACATTTTATGGCGAAAGACATTTATCTGAAAGGTTTTGCATATGGAAGTACCTGGATTTTTTAAGGTAGGGAAAAAGTTGGTCTAATAAAACAAATTTTGAAAATTCTTTTAAAAGTTTCACTTGTTTGATAAATTTGTCACACATTTTATCATATTCTCGATTGCATGTCAGGGTCTATCATTGTGACAGCTTATATCCAATAGAGAGACACCTACTGTGATGTGGCCTTGGCAAATGTGAAAAAAAACAAGAAAAGTATATGAGTTAACTCACTGACCCCTAAAAACAAATTTACTAGTCCCCCCATTGTTTTCTACTGTCTAAATGAAATAGATCAGAAAATAATCTAACAAAATTTGTGATTGGGTTACAACCCCAATAAGAGGCCTCTATGTGGCTTGGCAGAACAAGATGATGGTGTCAACAAATAACACCCCCCCCCCTTCTACTGTCTTAAAAAATCATAAAAATTCTAAAAATTAGATTTCAACAAAATTCTCTCACAGAAGTAAAACACTTAAAATGAATACACCACAGTGAATCAAGAGGAGGAAATCAGAGAACTTATATATAAAAGAATGAAAATGATAAAGTTCACAAAGACATGAAAAACTCATCAAATATTAATTTTCCAATTTCTTACAAAAATTACAAACTTAAATCACACATCCATATTGATCACTCAGTTGCAATTAGTTTTTTTCAATTAATGGAACTATTCTGGATCTGGAGGCAATGATTTTTTCAATGTACATTGTACTCTCAGAAACCTATTTCGCTTCACCATGGATCCACCCCTAACCTGATCTGGTTGAAAAATATCAACTGGACTGAGGATCTGGAGTTCTTGCATCCTTGTGAAGTTTTATCAAGATCCCTTCAGCAGTTTTAAAGAAAACAAGAATGTGAAAAGTCTACGGATGAATGGATGTGGAGGTTCACAATAGCTTATATGAGCCTAAAGCTCAGGTGAGCTAAAGATCCATTTTATTTGTTTGCTTGTTACATTTCCACTTAATCCCCCTACCCATTTTTTTTTTTTTCATGTTTGATCTTTTGTTCAGAAATGACAAACTATAAATCAGAAGCCAACATTTTTAAAATTTAGCCTGATAATGCAGGATTTCAGCATGATGAATTACTAAGATAAGATATTTGACACATGCCGAGCTTTATCAGTGTAATCAAAAAGGAAATATAATCTGTCATTTGGGTCAGGTTCAATATCAATTATTTGATTTCATACAATATCTCGTTTTTTGGGTTTTTTTTCTCATAACTACATTTTTTTCTTTTTATAATTTCTGTCATAAAAAAACAGGTCTCTGGAATAGAATTACTTTCACATTTATATTAATTAATCATATAAAAATATCAATTTCACTCTCAATAAATCTATCATTTACTACAATGTATGTACTACAAATGTACTAATTTACCCCCAAAATGCAACTTGGACAGGTCTTTCCTACATTCTGGAAGAGTTCATGTATTAGTTTTAGGGAAGACAGGTATGTTTATCAACAGCTGGTGAAAACAACAAGCTTGACAAGTGATATGAAGTCAGGTAGATCAATGTTTAGGTCCCGCAAAAATACATCATGAGCTGAGAATACGCCATGAATTGAAAATACACCATGAATAAAAAATAACGTTTGTACTTTTAACAGTGAGTAGGTCAACTCTTCCGGAATCGAAAATAAATTAAGTCTACAAATTTGAAATGATAATTCAAAACACAGACAAAAGGACAAATAAAAAACAACTTAGTTTGAATTCTTTTTTGGTTTACGCTCTAGCGATAAGATCTGCAAGTCAAATTAGGTGTCAACAATTTTTTCTGTCGGCAGATTTTTTTGATGAAAAAAAGAAAAGTGATTTCTTTATTAAGCAAAAAATATCATCATAAAAAAATTCACACCAACTGATTTAAATGAAGAGATATCTTATGTTTATGTTTAACAGGGTGAAATTCACTGAAATCAGATTTTACAGGTATATAAAAATGCCCATTTGTAAACTAAAAAAGACAGAATACTATGAATAAACCAATTTTGTATTTCTTTTCCTTGGTGGGTATGTATGAATGGCTGTTTGGTAGACAAGAATCAATCACTGAGACCACCCCATATTCCTATGACCTATGTTAACCCTATTTTGGCAGTACTGATTGTACAACTGTTATTTGTTTACAAAAGAGAAAATGTGGGATAGAGGAAAGTCTGCACGTGGAAGAAAATATACTCTTACGGATTCTGCGAGAAAAAGGAATCGAAAAGATGCTTGGGACAATTATCACAAGTCTAGAATAAATATTGGAAATTAATTTAATCCCTAAAATGAATTGATTTTCATCTAAGCAACTTTTTTATCATTCTCAAAATTTTGTCAAAGTTGTAGCTACTTTCACTATGAGAAAAAAATAGGAAGTTTCAAACTTGGTTTTACAACTTTACATTTTTCCACTATTTTACAAAGAATTAGAACTTTAGACTTCAGACAAAATTACAGCCTGAAATAACAAAATACACTTAATACTCAAGCTCAACTTTTCTTTATAAATTTTAATATAATTGTTTTTAAAACTTCACAATATTACTAATCATTATTTATTTATTCACATCCAAAACATGGGGTCAACTTTACTCCCACACCCTCCCAAAGCATGAGATTATTTTAGAATTTTAGCAATTATACTTCATTATTACTATGGCATCTCAGAAATATACAAAGACATCCAGTTTCAGCAAAAATTAAATGTCTTGATCTAAAAATCATGAAGAGTTAGTTAAGCCTAAGTACTGACTAAATTTGGTGACTTGAAAGCCACGTCTTATTTTTATGATTGAACTATCACAAAATGTCTGATACATGACTCTAGACCTTAGAAGTCGACATTGTGCCACAAGTCAACTATGTAATTGAAGCAATTGTAGGTCAAAAAAAAGGTTATTTGGGTGACAACATAAAACCCCCACCCTCTTAAGTTTGTAAAAATGAGCTCAAAATCAGACATAGTCATTTTCATGGCCTGTATATATGTTCACTGTTTATCCTTTTGTTAACACATATTACATGTATATTAACCTGTTGTTGTTGTTTTTGTTTTTCAATTCCATAGAATTGACTTCAAAGTATTAACTCATCATCTCCAGTTTCTGTTTGTTTTATTACTTCGATCCAATGTCTTGGAGCATTTACATGATCTATAATATCAATCATGTATAGAGAGTGAATAATAAAAAAAAAAAAAAAAAAAAAAAAAAAGAAGAAGAATTGAAATTCTTTCATTAACTAAAAGCATCACTGCAGGCGACAGCAGACCTATCTACGTGTACATTTATACATTATTTTCCACAAAACCTTTCAAGTGGGTCCTAACAAAGACATTTAATCTCTCCTTTGGGGGAAAAATAGCTATGAATTAGAAATTTATTTAACAAGAAAAAAGTATTGCCTTATGGAAGTATAGCCTGTGATGACAAGTCGTATGGCAACTTGTGTATATAGTTATTTTTGTCTCAGTACCAATGTAATTACGTTGCTAGACGAGTCACTTAACGGGTCACAGTCGTCTTTCTTTATAGAATTTATCACTTCACTAGACAATAGCCTATTTCCAATCAAATTGGAAAAAATCACAGATAATCAATCTTTCTGGACAAATTCCAGATCCAAAGATAAAAAATGTGTTGTTTTTTTTTCTAATCAAAGTTTATAAAACTGAAGATTTATGATAACCTTTTTTTTCAAATTTCTTTTTCAATCTGAAACATTTTTTTTTAATCAAGACAAGACAATGGCTCGCAATCTTGAAATTTCTGTAATAAATGAATTTTATAATTTATCATTTTACCAAGAGAATCAAGTTGGCTTCAATCAAATTCCTTCACACACTGCCTATTGGTCCTTGTGACTTGCTGTAATAGCACATGTATAACTTTGTATTATTAGCCAGTGCTGCCACCTACATGTACATAAAGGTCCTCAAAAACTGAGTCATCATAGCTCTGCGGTAGAATGCTCAATTCGCAACCAGATGGTAGCGGGTTCGAGCCTTGGTTGAGGTGACCGGCTTTTCCTGTCCTTCAGATGAGACAGTAAAAACCGAGGTCCCATGTCACAGTAGGTGTCAGCACGTTAAAGAACCCTCACTGCTCAATGGCTGAACATAGGCCAAAATTTGAAGCCGTTCACCGGCATTTGGTGACCTCTTGAAATGAGTGAGAGATTCATGAGTGGGATGTTAAACAACAACAAATCTTCAAAAACTGTTTTCCCGTTTTGGTTATTTATTTGTTGTTTTACATCCTGTCAAGAATTTTTCACGTCCATTGTAATGTTACCAGCTTTAGGTAAAGTTCTACAAATTTTGGCCTGTGCTAGGGACTGACGCCAACGCAGTGACGGTTCTTTTACGTGCCACGCCTTCTGTGACACCAGATCAGAGTTTTCAGTCTTGTCTGAAAGACTCGTGACTTTCACTTTATATCCGAGCGCTTGGCAAAAGAACCGTCATGCCATATTACATATTTTCGCTGGCCGTTTTGCCAGATTACATATTGTTGCTGGCCGTTTTGCCATATTACATATTGTTGCTGCCCTTTTTTGCGGATTACATATTGTTGCTGGCCTTTTTGCCAGATTACATATTGTTGCTGCCCTTTTTTGCGGATTACATATTGTTGCTGGCCTTTTTGCCCGATTACATATTTTCGCTGTCCGTTTTGCCATATTACATATTGTTGCTGCCCTTTTTTGCGGATTACATATTGTTGCTGGCCTTTTCGCCAGATTAAATATTGTTGCTGCCCTTTTTGCCAGATTACATATTGTTGCTGCCCTTTTTTGCGGATTACATATTGTTGCTGGCCTTTTTGCCAGATTACATATTGTCGCTGGCCTTTTTGCCAGATTATATATTGGTGCTGACCTTTTTGCCAGATAACATATTGTCGCTGGCCTTTTTGCCAGATTACATATTGGTGCTGACCTTTTTGCCAGATAACATATTGTCGCTGACCTGGCCTTTTTGCAGATTACATATTGTTGCTGGCCTTTTTGCCAGATTACATATTGTTGCTGGCCTTTTTTGCAGATTACATATTGTTGCTGGCCTTTTTGCCAGATTACATATTGTTGCTGGCCTTTTTGCCAGATTACATATTGTTGCTGGCCTTTTTGCCAGATAACATATTGTTGCTGGCCTTTTTGCCAGATTACATATTGTTGCTGGCCTTTTTGCCAGATTACATATTGTTGTTGGCCTTTTTGCCAGATTACATTTTGTTGCTGACTTTTTTGCTAGATTACATACTGTTGCTGGCCTTTTTGCACCCGATTACGTATTGTTGCTGGCCTTTTTGCACCAGATTACATGCTGTTTCTGACTTTTTCGCACTAGATCAAGATTACATATTGTTGTTAGCATTCTTACCCATTTTACAATAGTGTAGCCTAGTACTAGAAAATAATTGGAGTATTAAAAAGGATCTAAAACCTGCCATTCATAAATTTTCTCCCATTTTGTCATTCCATTCCTGATTTTATATTTATTTCCCACGTACAATTAAAAACATGTCCTCCACGTTTTCCACTTTATTGCAACATCTAGGTTTCTGTTCAGCAAAAGAAAAACAAAAACAAAAAACAACATCCATATGTTCTGAATTGATAATTTCTTTAAACAATGTGTTTGTAGTAAATATAGTTGAAAAACGCCTGGTGTTATATAAAACACCATAAAAACAATATGCTACAGAAGGCTTCTCCTCAAAGACATTTTTTCACCCATGTTGCATTGCTTCACACAAAGAGAAATATGCCTTTATTTTATGAACATTATAATCACGGTAATTGCAGGTCATATACTTATGTAATAATCTATAATATTCTAATATTTCAAAAAATTATCTTCCTCTATAAAGATTAATAGCTCCCTTTATAGATACACATTACTCACAAATGAATAATATCTTTTGTTTTTCTAAAGATGTATTGAGTAGATCTTTAGCCTTTCTTTTCAAGATCGCGCATTATTGTCAAGTAATTGATGAAGCCTCGATTCTCACATGCTGCATCTCTCAGGAATCACATTGTCACACCTGATAAGAAATGAACACTTCAGAACTGTCATGATTCCATCAAGTAACAAGAGAGTTACTGCCAGTCTACCAACAGCCAGCATTTCTCACCTTCAGGATTCCCTCCCCAGAAATTTCTAGATAACATTTTTGTGGTAAGTGTGTGTATGTACATGTATGTATGTATGTGTGTGTGTGTGTGTGTGTGTGTGTGTGTGTGTGTGTGTGTGTGTGTGTGTGTAGTGAAACCTGTATATAGGGGCCACCAAAGGGACCAGAAAATATTGACATTTATGTTCAGGTGACCCTTATACACAGGTTCAATTTAGCTGAAGTATGTAGTCAAGGGACTTGAAAAAACTGGCCTTTATCAACAGATAATCCTTATACAGAGGTGGCTGCTATAGCAGGTTCTACTGTATATATATACACACATACATTTAAAATCATATACAATATGGTGATCCTATGCCTATGTATGCTGTGAAAAGGTAAAAAAAACAAAAACAAAACAAAACCAAAAAAAACCAAAAACTGATATCTAGATTGAAAGTCTTCAAGAATTTGATTAATTATTAATTTGTTTGTTTGTTTCTTTTGTATCTGTTTTTATTAATTCAACCATTGTGCTTTGGGTGTTACCATTGGGTTGCTTTGGTGTATATATATATATTAAGTATATATGGGCTATATATATATATATATATATATATATATATATATATATATATTATATTTCACTTTCTCCAAGAGAGATTTTTACTGCTTCAGAGGACATCTACAAACAATTTATGCATACATCTCAATTTCTCATTCTCAGAATTTGCAATTTGGAATGTCTATATGCTTTGTGTGAAAAGTCCAACTTACAAGACAATTACAGCCAAATATAGCTACGTAACACAATTTTGTTTGTTTGTTTGTTTGTTTGTTTGTTTGTTTGTTTATTGTTGTTTAACGTCCCACTCAAGAATATTTCACTTATATGGAGACGTCACCAAATGCCGGTGAAGGGACAGAACACAAAACACATAAGACAAAATATGAAAGAGAGAAAGCAAAAATGGTCACAGAAAATGAGATAAAACAATGAGAAAGACAAAAAATAAATGGCATTTTGGACAAACGAAGAAAAAGAGAGGATCAAGAGGAACAGAAAAAATAGATATATGGTATAAAAGAGAGGAAAGACAGAATTTGATTATCTGACAAATTTTTTTTTTATTGTTGTCTATTTAGTGGGATATGCCCTAGACGACTGTGTCATGTCTACAAGGTTAGTTCCTGTAATTTTTTTCTTTTTTTTTTTTACAAAAGAGATCAATTCTATTCTGAAAGCCTACGAAGAATTCAATCACAAAAGTTGATGGAAACAGCAGCTCTCTCTGATATACTGTAAATCAATATACGCCAAAATATGCATCAAATTTATGTAACGAAAAAGCCATAGAAACTAACGTGGCTCGATGATTTACCCGATACTTACAGTTTTCCTTTGTTCAACACGAGAAATGGCTCCTCAAATTTTTTTTCCCGATCATCAATGAGTTCATATCGGTCAGAGACAATAAAAAGTCATGATCAGGGCTTTCATGAAAAAAAAATGAAATAAAATAAAAACAACAGGTCCATGGGCCTTAACGATCACGTAAGTAAAATAATACCCTGATTTTGCCCTTTTTTGAGCCCCCAATGAACACCAGCTCCTTTCTCAATTGAAGACATTGTATGGTTCCCTATGGGAATAGTTTCTGCATAGTTTGATTAAAATTGAACCATCGATTCTTTAAAGGAATTAAAAGAAATGTCCAGAAGTTGAAGAAAAACTTAAATTTTCAATTTACGTACATGTACATGTAAGTGCACTGTGAGACCTCGATGAGCTAGAAACTTTCTCGTCGATATCAACAGAAATTTTGTACATACAAAAATACAATCAGAAATTTCCTACTAAGGCATTTTTTTGTTCATGTATCACAAAAATACCCACTGACCATGCTTTGGACCTATGTATAATATGAAAATTTGTTTAAAACTGTACCCCTACATGTAGGTCAATGAAAATACCCACTGACCATTCTAACTGCTCATTTATGAACAGATTTTGACTTCATTTGGAAACTTTGTAAATATTGACTTAATAATCCAGCATAATTCATATGATCATTCTTTCATGAGGAGAAGATTTTTAAAGAAGTACATGTAACAAGTTTTTGTCCTTTTTGGCCCCTTTGGGCGTCCCTATCATTTACCAAAAAGATCCAAAATAATGCAAATTGCTATGCGGCATATACAAGCTATATAAGATGAATACTTATAACATTTTGGAAAGTGTTTTATTCTAATTGATTGTTGGTACTACATGTACAAAGCATGAGTTTTATTGCAAATTTATCGAGCTTAGACAAACAAATTGCATTATTTGTAAATTATAGAGCTGTGGACCAATGCTCGTGGTTATGCTGCAAATTTATCAAGCTTATGCTAAACAAATTACATTATTTGTAAATGCTCATGGTAGAGTGCTGTGGACCAATGCTCGTGGTATACCAAGGCTCGTGGTATTTTTAGATTTGATCTGCTCTGCAATACAAAAATAAAAGTTTTGTACTTGCTTAAGTTTTGCCTTGTTTATCTACCGAATAACTTTCGTTTTCTCCATTTTGGTCAACAGAAACTATCATCGTGTGACGGCTGACGATAACAAAAAATACTTCTGCGCCGAATTTTTCATTTTCATTCGTTCAGGTAAGTAAGGCTAAAAATAATCATATTTATGATTTATTTGTAAACTTGTGAATAAAATATATTCATTTACTCACGAGTATCTGAAATTTAATCGGTGTAGACAATTAATTCTAGAATATGAAAAAATATGCTACCACGAGCAATGGTACACTTGCAGTAAAAAATGTCGTTTCAGCAACTCCTAAATACGAACAGTTCTCTAGGAATAAATATTGCCAAGACAGTTCCCAGTTACATGTGGACTTTTTTTTAGGGTCTTGTTTTCAAATATATCTTGATACCTTAAAGGTAAGTGGTACCTATAATAAAATAATCATGTGTTGTTTTAACCACAAGCATTGGTCCACCCACTCTGTATATATATATATATATGTAAAGCACTAAAATGACTAACGACACGGACAAAATAAATGTCAAATTTTCGGGACGACCTGACCCTTCATCAGGACAAAATATTTAAAATAACATGAAAAAACGTACACGTATGAATATATATATATATATATATATGGGGATGCACAATGATCCACAATATATATATATATATATATATATATATATATATATATATATATATATATATATATATATATATATATATATATATATATATATATATATATATATATAATATAAATATATATATATATATAGGGTATGCACAAAGATCCTCATAGAAACATTTATAAAAGGTCTAAAATTATCTTGGTTTAGAACAAAATTTTTTTTTAATAACATACAAACAAGCAAATGAATTAAACTTTTTTCTGGAAAGTACGAATATTGAAATTGATAAAATCATTAAAAATGGGTGGATCTTATGAAAGAAGGACAATAACAAATACGAAAAAAAAAATCCATTTTGAAAGGAAGCACCTAGCTATTTGGCAAACTTATATGTGTTGGAAAACATTCCAGATCCTTGCAAAATTCTGAATACACCAATACTGGAAAAACCAAAATTTGGAAAATATGAAATATTTCATAAATCTTGGTGTGACAGAGGAATTATTAATATTGGAGACCTTTTCGATTCAGATGGCATTTTTTTTTTCTTTTGAACAATTTAAAGCGAACTATAACATTCAATGTCCATTCACAACATTTGTAGGTGTCAAACATGCAATACACGACATGTGACAGTCAAATGAGTCAATATTTCGCTACCCCTATATCCATGTAAAAAAATGTCTGGGTCCAGAAAAAACGATCCAAATCAATATTTTACGTAAAGATAAAAAAAAAGGCACCAAGGCTATGTATAGCTTCTTTATTTGTAATTTACATGTATACTGAACATAAGAATTATCAATCAAAATGGGAGAACATTTTTACAGCAAAACATCCAACGGAAAAGTAAAAATTCAAATACATGTATTTCTGAAATAACGATAGATTCCAAATTAATATAGTTTCAATATAGAGTTGTACAATGCATTAATGCTACTCATAAACTTTTATTCCAAATGAATATTAGAAATGATGTACTCTTCAGTTCTTTTTGTAAAATGCATCAGGAAACCATAACATATCTTGTTTTTTTTTTTGTTTTTTGTTTTTGTTTTTTTTTAATGCCACATTATCCAAAACCTGTGGAGAAGGTTTAGAATTCTGGGCAAATGGAAATAACACTTATAATTCCCATTTTAATCTTTTAAATGGACTCTTTCGATTTGATGGATGCAAGCACAAAGTCATTGATATTTGTACTGTTTAAATCAAAATGTGAATAAATAAATGTAAAATCCAAAAGGTTAAGGTTAAGCTGCTTTTGATGGCTGTAAAAATATCTTCAGCACTATCATTATGTCACTGAAAAACTAAGGTATAATATCAACGGTGAACATGAAACGTTTTGCATAACATACAATCTGTTTAAATAAAAAAAATTACAAGGTTATTTAGTCTATTCTATAACTTCCAAATATCTTATGTCATAATTGAAAAATGTCTGTGACATTGATAATTGTTATAATACCAAAATCTGGTTGACCTGAGGTAGTCCGGTATTTTATCTATGTAATTGGTAAAGATGGGTGTGTAAGAATATGTATATGCGTATGTATGTATATATGCGTGTACGTGTACATGTGTATGTACATGTATAGATGTGCAGGTGTATAAATACATGTACATGTACATGAATTATAACTGTATACATAGTTAAGTAACGTTATCTCAAAATAGTATTAATATATGAAGGTATGTATGTCTGGGTATATATGTCTGGGTATGTATGTCTGGGTATGTTTGTCTGGGTATGTATGTCTGGGTATGTTTGTCTGGGTATGTATGTCTGGGTATGTTTGTCTGGGTATGTATGTCTGGGTATGTATGTCTGGGTATGCTTGTCTGGGTATGTATGTCTGGGTATGTTTGTCTGGGTATGTATGTCTGGGTATGTTTGTCTGGGTATGTATGTCTGGGTATGTATGTACAAGTGTATGCATATTCATGTACATGTATACATGTATTATAACCATAACACAGATAAGCAATATTACCTCAAAATAGTACTTAAATTCTTCTGAATATATATAAGTAAAATCTGAAATTATCTCTCTCTCTCTCTCTTTCTATATATATATATATATATATATATATATATATATATATATATATATATATATATATAAATAATAGAGTGAGAGATAATATAAAGTTTTATGGTTTGTTTTTCTACTCATTTTAGTGTTATTTAGTATGAGCTTTCACCATACATACATGTATCACAAACCATGCAGACAGACTTGGAAAACATACAATAATTTTGTTGCATAGAGAAACGGATATTGGTAAAGCTCCAATTATCAAGCATATATTGACCAAGAACATGTCACATACGTCTAAGTCGGAATGTCAGTTAATTCTTTTAGTCTGACAGAGATTCTTCACTTTGTACCGAAATACGGCACCAAGAATGCCGTCTTCCAAATACTATCCTTTTTTAAAAATGTTTTGTCAAGGGTTGCACTGCAAATTAAAGCTGAAAGCGTAAATATCTGAAACTTAAGATAAGTGGTAAGAACACATAAAATCTATTTCAGTTACTTACTAAAGTGCACTAAATTGTCATTATACGAAAGTTACGAAGTAAAGTATGCTAGAATCTGCACTAAATTCTCACTGAAAGCACTAAGTTTCTAATGTGTACTAAACATTTCCCAAAAAGAAAATCGCAAAAATGGCTTGTATTTTCCAGAAAATATGCAAAAATTCCTAATTTGGAGTTTCAAAATTAAAATTAAAGTAGTTTTAAACAAATATCTTCAATTAAATTAATTTTTTTTTTGAAAACAACATATATTTTTCCAATTTTCCTGACTGAAAAATTTAGTAGGTACAAAAATGATTTTAAAAAATAAACAAAAGTGAAAAGGGAACAGTTTTTCTCCTTGTGTAAAGCCCTTGTTACACGGCAAGTACTCAAATTTCTTTCCATTAAATATTATAAAAGATTCAATACCTTGATACATGCTATGTGCTACATTATACATTTTTTCAATCTTAAAAAGTACTGTACTTGACCCATTGAAGCAATATAAGCTGTCACAATGATTATTTTTATCCCCTGACATATAGTCGAGAATGTGTTAAAATGTGTGTTCAAATACATTATCAACTGCATAAAACGTTGTAAAAGATCTTCTTTTCGAAGTTATTTGTTTTATTAGAAGTTTTCCCGTACCTTAAAAAATCCAGTTGTATTTCCGTATGCAATGACCTTTCAGATAAACTCTTTTGCCATATCAAATGTACTTCGTATTTCGGTATAGGGATCTCGGTCCTTTATGTGCTCGGACTATGTTAAAGTCAGCCGATTTTTATGTGTTTTATATTTATTTTTAAAAAGACAGAACATGATTTTTATAGGAAAGTGCATGTATTATGTAAAATATATGCTTTTCAATGCTATTTTAAATGCCTGAAGAAAATCAGATGAAGATATGAATAAATATATAAGGTCACTAAAAAAAAAATTTTCTAATTTTTACCCTGAATGCTGACGTTGACAAAATCAAAACAATGTAACTGAGAAAAGTATGCGCACCTCATGTTTTACAATCGTGATGCCATGTTCGGTGGAGTTGGGCAGTTCATGATCATATGTGTCAAGAATGATAAACCCGAAAATGCAATGGGACGAGTTAAAAATGGGTCGAGATCACCCCATATACCCGGCTCTTGAACAATTTAAAAAAACGAATGTTTTGAAACGACGAAAAAGACGAAGAAACTTTGCCGGATTTAGGTATGAAAAGATGATGTATGAAAATAAACACAAAGAGTAATAAGAATAGAATATATATTAACTGCAAATAGCACGTGTTTATTGGTCACTCGGTAATCTTTGTAAAAAAAAAAACGAAAGTTAATTTGCAATGCTCAAAGTATGGCGGACAAAAATAACTGATATTACAGGTTATGTTTGGCAAGATTGTTGCAATTTTACACATGCATTTGTTATTCTAACCACCAGACGGTCTCTTTGGAATATATATGAGATAGAATATCACATAAAATGGTTATGTAAAGTTTTTCACCTACGACAGCTCGTATCGCTTTAAGGTCGAGGGGCACAAAAATAATCAGTAAAAAGGGGTTGGCACTTAATGGGACCAATTAATAGTCAAATTGATGAAGAACAGTTAATTTTTTTATAAGGCACTGTGGTAAATATGTTGTAGGTACTACCGAGGACATCTATCAACATAATTCTGTTGCTGGAAAGGGGGGGGGGGGGGGGGGAGGGAGGGGGGGGGGCTAGGGGAGGGAGGCTACAGATAAACTGTTACTTACAGTTTTTCAGGTCCACAACTCACTGTCAACCATCTAATAAAAGATGGAAAGGGGCACTTATAAGTACTGTTATAAGGCGGTTAATGGGTCGCATACGTATGGTAAGTAACATTTACTAGCTATTATGCGTCTCAACATACATCATCGAACAATTTTTCAAAATCAATAGTCACACAGTGTAATTTCTTTTTCTTTGCATCCAGTTGGTTCAAAAGTATGTCAATCGCCAAATTAAGGTCAATTATACTCGTTATCAAATTCTGAATCGCAATTATAATATGGCCAATATCACACACTGTTTAACAGTTATAATGTTTAGTTTAACACATTCCGCGATTTGATCGTATCAAACGACCTTCGAAAATTTACCACATTCGCATGACAGATAAAGTCCAAGTCAAAGAACCTTTTGATTTTCATACGGACAATTTGACGGACTTTTTGGAAATGACAAGCTGCGTGAGGAAAAATGTTTTATTCCTCACTGGATATTCCATGACAAGTAGGAACAATTACTCTTGCCAGTGTAATTTTAATGACGTTATGCTTTATTACCTAAAATTTAAACTTGTCCAGCTAAAAAAAGGGGTTCACAAAACTCCACCCTGCCAGGCTATATGGATTTTACTTTATCACATAAGAGACAATATTTTGTCTGATAACAAACTTCTGATATCCAGCAGACATCTATTGTCTATTCTAAATATCTCTCTGTTGCTTAACACACACTGTGTACAATAGCATCTAAAGGCTGAGAACGTGTCAGTTATCATGCCTAAATTTGCATAACAAATATTGCATACAATAACATCTAAAGGCTGAAAACATGTCAGATATCATGCCTTACCTTGTATAACAAATACTGCATATGATAACATCTAAAGGCTGGGAACATGTCAGATATCATGTCTTACATTGCCTAACAAATACTGCGTATGATAACATCTAAAAGTTGGGAACATGTCAGATATCATGCCTTATGTTGCTCAACAAATACTGCATATGATAACATTAAAAGGCTGGGAACATGTCAGATATCATGCCTTATGTTGTATAACAAATACTGCGTATGATAACATCAAAAGGATGGGAACATGTCAGATATCATGCCTTACATTGTATAACAAATACTGCGTATGATAACATCAAAAGGCTGGGAACATGTCAGATATCATGCCTTACATTGTATAACAAATATTGCATACAATAACATCTAAAGGCTGGGAACATGTCAGATATCATGCCTTACATTGTATAACAAATACTGCGTATGATAACATCTAAAGGCTGGGAACATGTCAGATATCATGCCTTACATTGTATAACAAATACTGCGTATGATAACATCAAAAGGCTGGGAACATGTCAGATATCATGCCTTATGTTGTATAACAAATACTGCGTATGATAACATCTAAAGGCTGAGAAGAAATGTCAGATATCATGCCTTACGCTGCTTAACAAATACTGGGTATGATAACATCAAAAGGCTGGGAACATGTCAGATATCATGCCTTACGTTGTGTAACATATACTGCCTACAATAACATCTAAAGGCTGAGAACATGTCAGATATCTGAATTTTGATATTTTCTGTCCTTTTGGATAAGAATAGTTTTTAATACCACACTCAACATTTTTTCAGTTATACGGTGACAGCAAGTTCTTAGTTGTGGAGGAGAGTACCTAGTTACTAAGTACAAAGGGAAGAGACCCCCAAACGCTCTGCAAGTAAACTGGCAAACTTTCTCACAAAAATCAGCTTAGGTTTCAGCGGGCTCAAACCTGACTGACCAGAAGTGCGAGACTTCATGGTTCAAAACACGATGCTCTAACCACTCGTCCCCTTTTTGTCCCATACTTATTTCAAAAATTTTATCCTGACCTAACTACCCGTGCTTTTTAACACATCAATCCCCTTGACAAAACAATGGATTTTTCTGTAAATCAATGACTTCACCTAGACTAGCCCATTTGTGTCTTTAGGGGTGAATGAGTTAATGATCATTTCTATCACAATAGTCCGATATCTGCCAGATATCATGGAAAAGGTAAAAGTTTATTTCAATTCTTACAATATTTTATTGCAATTAAATTCTGACACTTTCTGTCATAAAAACAAACACAAAAAAACAACCTTATATCACAAATCTAAATTTTATTTTTCCTCCATATCAAATTCCTGGCATTCCTACCTGTAGATATCAATCAAGTCTGATAATATCTATCAAATGATCATATATCTGTCAACGTTCGTTAAGATTTTCAGAATAGTCTGACAACTGCCTTACATCATCAAATGGTACCAAATCAAATTTGCTGGAAGAAACTACATGTGTTCCATATACACCAATGCCCCAAATTCAATTATATCATTGGCCGATGTGCTATTTGCTGCCAATCAAGATGCCAATCTTTACGCATTGAATTTTTATGCAGATTTTATTGGGATTTTTGACAGTTATCACAATACGTATAGCTTTTGCCCTGGTTAAAACCATAAATCATGTTATTCGCTTAAAAACTGCCAAATATAAAAACGCTTTTGTCTTTTGTTTGATTCAAAATATATATAAGAAAGATTTAGATTAAGGTATAGACCAAAAGACAAAAATTAAAAAAAAAAAATTTAAATCAAAATAAAAAATACCTCTCCCCTTTTAATTTAAAATTGTCCCTTCCTTAACCTCTATCTAGAAATTCCCATCCCCACCCAATCCAAAATTGCCCCTTTCTCACCCCAATTTAGAAATGCCCCTCCCGATGCCATGTAAAATTGCCCCTTCCCCACCCCTATCTAAAATCTTTGATCTGATAGACAAACAAAACAACTAACAGACGCCATACACAACATTGGCCCAGATTCACATAAATTTTTGGTTAATCCTGCAGGTCTTTTGACAACTGAAATTTTTACACAAACATCACAGTATCTTGTAACACTTTATTGTTTGTTTTTTTTTTTGAAAAAATATATCACAGAATCTTGCAACGTTTTATTGTTTTTTAAAAGCAAAATATGGCGGTTACAGCTCCCATAAAACATAATCAAAATATATGTACCACTAATGGCCTATCTACGTCTGGATTGCCACTCAAAGCAAATATATGAACGCAATGAAATCCATTTTGATGATCAGCAGAATGCCAAACCACAGACATTTAATACAAATTGTCCATCAAGAAGTATTCATATTTGTTTTTCCATCATCGATTTCCGGAATTCCTCCAAAATATACAAGAACATCTGATTGAGATGCTGCAACTGTTGCTGAAGCTTTTTTTTTTTTTTTGGAATCATATTTTCAAATTATTTTGTTTCTTGGTAAAGCATATTGTTATCAACAGGAAAATATAAAGAACACAAAAATGCTAAATAGAAAAATACTGATCAGTGATCATATATAGTAATTTGTAAAGATTATTTTCTTTTAAAAAAAAATCCATAAAAGGAGGAGAAAAAAAATAAAAAAAAATTAATGTCCTCCCGTGATTTGTAAAACAAGAAAACAGAAAAAAAAAATTAAGAAAGACGTGACTATTTCAAGTACCCATGAAAGAGGTGGGGTGGGTGGGGGGAGGCCCAAACTAAATATGACACATACAATCTTTTATAAATGATGTATATACAAAGAATGTAAAAAAGAGGCCCAATACATCTTAACAGTCACAAACAGTGAAAAGATGTTGATCATGGGAAGATTTTTTTTTTAAATGCACCTAGTTTTTTAGTCCCTAAAGATAAAAGTACCTTTTCATTAAAAAAAAAAAAAGATATCTAGTTCTTTTAGGGAAAACTCCTGCCAAATTTGGTTAATTTTGGTCCAGAGGGTCAGGTGAGGTAACAACAGAATACAAAGAACAGGTAGATCTGTCTTTACTCATTCACCCCCACAGACACATTTGGACTGGTCTGAGTCATTGATTTACGGAAGAGTCCATTGTTTTTTTAGGGGGTTGATGAATTTATCCATTGAAGTTTGTCGTGTTTGCAAAGAGAAGCAGAACTTTTACAGACATACAAAAAGTACAAAAAAAAAAGAAAAAAAAACAAAAACAAAATAAAATAAAATTATGGCAAGTACAATAAGAATAACAAAATGAAATAAAATTATGGGATTGTCATATGAAGGATTGAAGAGTATTTCATTTCTTGACAATCCTATCTTTTATAGACTTCATATCTATTTTTTGCCATAATTACACAGAAATAAAACCGAACGTTTTATCATATTTCCAAATAAAGCACATTAAATTACTCAATGTGAATTGCGATGACTTCCGACTTACAAATTATACTTTGATTAGCTAATCCTGTTTCCTAGAACAATATAATTGTAGCGTAAATTTATACATGTATGATTTAAACCCATCATTGACATCAATCCCTGAAAAATAATGGGCTCTTCTACATTTGTATAAATCAATGATTTAGAGTAGTCCAAATGTGTGTTTAGGGGTGAATGAGTTAATGAACAACAATGTTCTATCTAAATTTGTGTTTATTTAGATCGCAAAACGGTTTTGCTTTTTGGTATGTTTTTTTATAACTAGAAGTACAGTGAGACTTGTATATAAAGACCCCCCTTAGGAACACAACAAAACCAGCCTTTATAGGGAGGTAGTCTTTATATAGAGGTTGATTTGTACACAGATGGTTCTATTGGGGGACAGCCTTAATAACTTAATAACCAGGCTGTCTTTATACACACAGGTCGGTCGCAGGTTTTTACTGTACAAACAAAAGTGAGGTTTTATTTTTCTCTGTACATATAATAAAATTGATGTCCTTCAAAGGGAAGTGTTATGCGAAAAAAAATAGCAAAAACTTATTCACATATTTCCCTTATATTATCATGATAGACGACAACATGTAATTAGTTCATAGTATTAAGTACAATACACGGCAAAGGCAAAGTTTAGGTTTATCAATTACCTCACAAAAAATACAGTCATTAAAACACTCATGAAGTATGATCACGAAAATTTTCATGGCCCCTATGGCCTTTATCAAGTCGTCTTTCACTTGATAAAGGCCAACGAACATTGAGTGTTTTGCTGGTATTTCATTTAAAACCACATTTTTTCTCAAAATAATACTAGTAATCTCTCAATCGATTTCAGTATAACGTTCGCCACTGACTATTAGTCAGAACGCAGTAAAGATAGTTTCGTGGTGGGTTGTATCGAAAAAATTACCGGTTAAAATCTCGCGCATAAGGATTAAAATCTCGCAAATAAGGATTGTGTTTTGACGGCTAATATGTTCCCGATATGTTGTTATTCGATAGATAAATACAATAATTATTTTAACCCATTATATGGTGATAAAAATATGATTTTTTAAAACATCTCATGTAAAAATAAACGAATTTGTAATCTTTACGGAAGCTGAAAGCCCTTTTGTATTGTGATACTATTTCAAAATTTTGTATAACTAAACATAAAGACACATTTTGTCTGAGTCTTTACACTTGAAAGTTAGGCCAAGGGGCCGAAAATTTTGTTCTAAATGGTGTTGCTAAAACTTGTAGCGTGACAAATGAGTATTACCTGGACATAAATAAAACCACATTTTTTTCACGGACAAGTGCATCTGATACATAGTAATCTCTCAATCAATTAAACTAAAGGAAAAAACACCGGCTTTGTTTCATCGCACATTTTGGACACAAAGTTGTATTAGGGTAAAAATGAAGCGATCTGATTGGTCATTAAATGAAGAAATTAGTTTTGGCCATTCTGTAAAGGTGTAAAAAAGATACATGAATATTTGTGGTGGAAAAAGGGTTGACTTGTGAAAGGGATGCATATGAAAAGAAGTGCGGAATTACGAGTTGTAAACGTGAAAATTTTAAAATGCAACGCAACCACTTTTGGATTATCAAAAAATTGATCTTCGCTTATTTGACCCAGTTAATAAGGATTGAAGTTTTGTAAAATTAGCGGCTATGGGAAAATATTTGGTGTGTCTGTCCTATAGAGAAATTCACATTTGACACATGTAGGCTGTTAAGCCATTTTCGATTTAGATAAATTACAATCAATTACTTTTAACAGATCTGAGGGTCTTATGAAATGGGCACCTGATCCACAAGGTGCAAATTTAATAGGTGTGCTGCCTCTAACAACACATTATTATGCATTTGTTGCATATTGAAATCTCTTAATGTATCAGTATGTTTTATAGTACACCTAGCTAATAATATAACTTGGTAAAATTTCACTGTTCTGAAATTCAAGTTCCTTCCTACAAACTGCAATGCCCTTTTTGAATAAACATATAGTTATGTTATGCAAACTAATTTTGCGAGATATTTTTAAATGATTTCTATTGTATATTTAAATATTAACAGACCAGGTAAAGACTGGTTGATTTTCTTTTTTTTAAGGGCAAAATCACATTTGGACATGTCATTTTACTCATCTGTATTTTGTACCTTCATTGATATGTACTGTATCTGAAGGGTAAAAATCCATCTCATTTTTAAGAAAATTGGGCATTTAAGATCAGATGCCATTACACTGGATATAAAAATTAATTTCAATCTTATGCTGATCTGTAACAAGCTCAATATGGTAATTAAAGTTAATTACTTTGAAATAGGGGTTTTAACATTTTTCTAAATGGTGTTCAACATTTTAAAACTTGTAGGAATATTTCAATTTTTTAAATCCAGCAAATATTGTCCAACAAATGAGACTTTACTGTGATAATTATAAAGTATCAATTATATATTTTTCTGTATTAACGATATTAAAGTTGCATGTTTTCATAAGGAAATTTTCAGTCATGCTTTTTTGTAATCACATTTTGTCATCCCCCCCACGGCAAGTGTCATTAACACTACATGTACAGACAAAAATTCATGATATTGTTAGCAAAAACTTAGTAGCTGATTTGACATTTTTCACCTGAAACAGGGGCTATACATTGAATATCCTTTTAAAAGCAATTACTAGCGATATTTGCATTTAAGTGTCACAATAAAGTCAGTTCTGTTATCTGCCCTCATAATTAGTCATGAGACTGTAATAAGGGATGATAACATGTCTGAAAATGATTACATAAACATAATATATTGCCAATAAGTCATGTAAAACGAGTTTTAACTTTTATTTGTTTGTCAATTAGAATTTATGATATAAAAAATTCCATGGTTTACTATTAAGTGAAGAAAATCCACTTCTGCTGTATTTTCGTATGCAATGATCCGAATTTTAAGTTTTTTCAGAAAATATATTTTGTCACTTTTTCATTATTAAGGGCCATATCAAATGATATCTTCAATATTGGTAAATTCGGAAATCATTCAATGAAGTATATTGTTACAAACAATTCTGAAAGCACTCATGAAAGAAAAACAGACAACTTCTTCATATAATGCATTTATTTGTTAATATTGAATGGGAAAGTTGGACACGATTGTTTCTTTATGCGTTCCCATCCTATTTATTTTTGTAAGTTTGTAGATTTCCAAAAAATGCAAAATGACATTTTTGGATTTTTATCTATGGAAAGTGCATGGGCGCAGACATTTTAGTTATTGCGGAGGGTAAAATATCTGATGTCATTAAATGAAGAAATTAGTTTTCATTAATGTTAGGTTTTAAATACCTGTACTTTGGAAAATATAGTTGAATTGAAAGGGAGGGGTGATATAATAGATATATCCAGGTGCGGAATACTACTAAAAAGTGAAAATTTGAAGTTTCAACGATCTTTATGCAAAATTTTGTTACAAAAATATTGAATGCACCACAGGGTACATTTGACAGTTATATCAAAAATGAATACCTGAAGTTTTGTGCATTGAAGGAAAATATGCTGTCCTACCTCACATTTGGGGGCTTTGAATACAAGTATTAAAGCAATATGCTGTCACAATAACTATGTCCGACATATAGTCGAGATGTTGTGGCAATTCATGATCAAACATATGTGTCAGTTAGAATAGATAAGTTTTCCCGTACCTTAAAAAATCCAGCGTATTTTTCGTATTCAATGACAAGATAAACTCTTTCGCCATAAAATGGGTCAAGTATCCCCTCGATATACCCGGCATAAGCGTTTGGACAATTTTTAAAAAGACAGAATTTTTACGAAATGCATGTATTATTTAAAATAATGCTTTTCAACGTTATTTTAAATACCTGAAAAAATCAATGAATATATATGAATAAATTGCCGAAAATTTTTCGATCTTTATCGAAATGAATGATGACAAAACGAAAATAATATAACTGTGCAAAGTGCGTACCTAATTTTACAAGAATGGGCAGTTCATGATATATTAAGAATGCAAAGCCGAAATGGAATGGGGTTTATGGGTGAGTCTCACGGTAATGTTTTACCTTTGCTGGAAGTATGAAATGATTTCCAATGTATATTAAGTCAAAGCATGGTGGACGAAAGTTAATTTGCAATGCTCAAAGCATGGTGGACAAAAAATAACTGATATTACGGGTTACATTTGGCAAGATTGTTGCAGTTTTACACATGCATTTGTTATTCTAACCACCAGACGGTCTCTTTGAAATATATATGAGATGATATGAAAATTTTTCACCGATAAACAGCTCATCATATCGCTTTAATAAGAAAATAAGCAAGAGTATATATCTTGTAGTAAATATAAAAGAATGCCAAAAATGTACCATTGAGATATATGTATACAATGAATAAAAAAAATATGATATCTTATGAGTTAAAATATACAATCTGTGTCGCATGAATATAAAGATACAAAATACAAGACATTGATATTCTGTGAGGTATGGATCGAGGTGAATGCTGAAAGAACCGTGTTTAATCACCGGTCAGAACTGAAAATAACACAATCCATGTGCTTTTTTGATTACTTGGCGTCATAATTACATGTACATAAGCGGGCCATTTGATTGTGACATCATAATTCAGTACTTTCAAAAGGGGTTGTGTTTGGTTTTCAACTATTGCACTGATTTTATTTGTAACAGGACTCATTATTATGTGTACTTAAATGAATTAACAGATGTATTAAATGCATAAACAAAATATGTCCTGATAAACCTAATTGATAAGAAACAAACTTAATAACATGATATTTAAATGAACAAATAAAAATTCGACAAATAGTTACGAATAAAAATACAAAAAAAAAAAACATTCTGAGAGTATTGATGAATCAAGAATACCGTCAGAATGAAAATAAACAATATTATTTGGGTAGTCGCAGGTTTCAGTAATTTCAGTCCCCCCCCCCCCACCCACCCCTACCGAAATCGGTGAGAGACTGAAAATAAGGATTTTTTTATGGTAACAAGTTTTTTTCTGCAAATACATTTATGCATATCGCAATACTGATCAAAATACCATAACAAATCACAAAATTGATCAAATGTGACTATAGCCACCACTACAAAAGCAGACGTACATTTGAAACTCGATACTACACTCTTTTATACGACTTACATATACAACATTACCAACACATGAACAATTCATTGTGATTCAAGTCTCATTGTGATTAATTAATTACATATCTACAACTTCAGTCGAACATAAACTAAATAACAGCCAAGGCAACAGAAGATTGTTGTGATTTTTATTTTATGGAGGACGGATAAGTGAATCTATAGAGATTCACAAAAAAGAACGAGATTTCATCATGTAATGAATTCTGCAGATTATCTGCCGATAGTGGTGTATCAATGTCATTTACCTCTCGTAGACACCTTTGATGATCAGAGGATGTAAACAGGTTTTAGTAGATCAATGTTTTATTCAGGATCAACCATCGCTATCCTTTAGTAATTTTTTTCTTGTTTTTATTCACCTGGCTCCCCTACAGATCTTAAACCTATATACATTACATTTGTACACTGGCCAGGAATTAATTTCAATCCTAAAATAACTACTGGTTATTTTTGTTGAATAAAAAAAAATAACGATAGAAAAAAAAAAAAACATCGATTTAATTGAAAGGTCTGTGGTTCTATGCAATACTGTATGCATCACTTATAATAGGAAATGAAAATCGATCAATAAATCTTCTGTTTAATGTGTGCGGAACTGACCTTTTCAGACAAGTGACCTTTATATAAAGTTTTCATTGTCTGGTAAATTAATTTGAGCAGGTGCTTGACTTGTTAAGAGCTGGGTTATTTCTTTGTACTTATCAATTAGATATGTATAATTTATAACACACCAACATGAATGAAAACTCAATTAACAGTAATTATGCCCTTTTTTCTCTCCACTTGAAGAAGCAACTATTCTAGTCCATTTGTATATAAATTGCCAATTGGTAAAATGTAAATGTGAAATAGATCTATAAATTAGGACTAACTAGTCGCTATTAAAGACAAAGCACTTATTATGAGTGATAATACAATCATGTACTGCCCCTTGTACAGGGTCAATATGGAATATTGTCACACACAAAAATTTGATCATCACGCAAAGAAAACATATTACAATTACCTAATTTTTTCTCTCCGAGAAAATTCAAAGTAACATGCATTTTAAACAACAATCGTGTATATTGCTGATGTACATTTCATAACTGATTGGTAGTCTAGATTGTAGATTTACCTGTCAAACTATCATTAACATATTAACCCCCCCGAAGTCACATTTGGACCTGTCCATTTCAAAGAATGGTTAAATCCACTGTCAGAATTAGGGTATATAATTTAGAATCCAAATTTTGTAATCATTTTATGTGCAAAATTAACTTGATCTCTCCTAAATTATGACATTGGACCATATTCTTTATTGATTTGGGTGAGTCTAAATGTGACCACAGGGGTTGATGAGTTAAAAAA
This sequence comes from Atrina japonica, assembly GCA_030159075.1. Lineage (NCBI taxonomy): Eukaryota > Metazoa > Mollusca > Bivalvia > Pterioida > Pinnidae > Atrina > Atrina japonica. Next base: position 1,741,164 of record BROG01000023.1, read on the forward strand.
AAAATTATGTGTCCCAATTGGTGGTTGTAGAAGTTGATCAGTTGGTAGGCAAATATTTTATTTTAGTTTTTCTTTTTCATTTTGATATGTACAAGATGTAAAGTGCATAAAATTTTAGATTTTGGTTAGGAAAAAAAAAAAATTGGCAAAATTGCCTGAAACAATTCTGGGTCGGGCTTTTTAGGTGTCTGTCATGTCACATCTAACAAATTTATTAAAGTCCAGGAAATTAACCTCCACAGAATAAATGGGATATTACCAGCTCTTTGAAATATGACTAGGAACCAAAACCTTCAAAAGAACAAGAGGCCCAATGGGAATTAATGGTCACCTGAGAAAAAAAATCAAGTCAGGTTTGGCTAAACTTAGTCCACTGGTTCTTAAGAAGAAGTTGAAAAATGTCTCAAATTTGACAAAACAACTTATACCTTTTGTCAAAAACAAAAGGGGTGACCTGACAATTTCAACTCTACTGACTTTTTTTATAGATCTTTGCTTGTTGAACATTTTTGCTTCTTTCATTTTATTTTAACTATTATATTTTTCAAAATAATGTCAAAAAAACATCCAAAAACATGAAAAATCCACTTAAAAAGGGAAATAACTCCCAAAAGGGATGACCTGACAATTTTGGCTCTGATGACTTTTTGTAGATCTTTGCGTGCTGAACATTTTTGCTTCTTTCACTTTTACTCTACCTATTATACTTTTCAAGATAATGTCAAAAAACATCCAAAAACATAAAAAATCTACTTAAAAGTGTAAATAACTCCCATAAATGGCAATCTGACAATTTTGGCCCTATTAACTTTTTTATAGATCTTTGCGTGCTGAACATTTGCTTCTTTCACTTTCTCTCTATACATTATACTTTTCAAGATAAAAGGAAAAAGCTGTCAAAAACATGAAAAATCCATTAAAAAGGGAAATAACTCCCATAAGGGGCGACCTGACAATATCAGCCCTATTGACTTTTTTGTAGATCTTCACATGCTGAACATTTTTGCTTTTTTCACGTCTACTCTACCTATTATACGTTTCAAGATAACGTCAAAAAACATCCAAAAACATGAAAAATTCACAATAAAAGGGGAAATAACTCACATACGGGTCGATCCAACAATTTCCACCAAAACGCTATAATAGTTGTTTTTTACTAGCCGCTCATTTTAAGGTAACGGTTTTTTCTCTAGCATTCATGGTTTTGGAGATACATGTATTAGATCAAAAATATCTGCTGACTCATTCATTCTATTTATAGACATGACAGCCATGTTTGGCCCTAGCCCCTTTTCATCTGCAAACTTTATGCAGCTTTACATGGTTATACTTCATGTCAAGTTTGGTTCAAATGGGTCCAATGGTTCTGGAGAAGTAGTCAAAAACGTCAAAAATTTTACAAACAAAATCTTATATTTTCCATTTACTTAGGTGCCTGTGACCTTGACCTTTGACCCCATGACCTTGTAATTTTGTCAACATGATCCTCAGATAATTCCTAACAACTCTCTCATATATCTTTGTATACAAAAAGTCGATCAGTTTTGAGTTATTAAACAATTTGTAATACAACTCTACCCTGTGTCACTGAAGCGTCCCCTAGTGGTTCATTTATGGACAGATTTTAATTTTGTTCACAAACTTTATAGATATTGACTTAACCATCATGCATACAACATTTGAAAGTCATCTGATCATTGGTTCATGAGAAGAAGATTTTTAAAGATGTACCAAGTTTTGGTCCTTTTTGGCCCCTTTTAGGATCCCTATTTGTCCAATCCCTTTTTCATTCGCAAACTTTATGCGGCTACACATGGGGATGCTATATGCCAAGTTTGGTTAACGACGCATGACAGACAAAAGACGATCGCAATAGGTCACCCTTAGCCATTGGCTCAGGTGACCTAAAAAAGATGTATGTAAGTAAGCCGGTATTTTCCACCTTATCCTAGGGTTGGAAATAAGGAACACTCCCAGTGCAAAATAATGCAATTTCCCACCAATATGCAGTTTAAATTTCCAAACTGAAGTCAAATGACAATGCATGTAAAGAGACTCTTGTATTTTCAAACAGTTTTGTGAATTTTTAGATTTTTTAGATTTTGCAATTTAAATAAAATGTTTCAAAAGTTGGCAATTCAAAAGGCCCAGGACCCATTCCAGAAAGAGTATGGAAAATCTCTGATGAGGGACATGTATATATATATATATATATATATATATATATATATATTTTTTATATTAGTTTTCTTGGTACAGCGATAAATATTTAAATAAAAAGTATAGAACATCACAATTTCTTTCTTTCTTTCTTTAATCCGTGAGCGCTTTCACCATCGTGGTTCTTCAGACGGAAACTGTAGTTACTAACAGTTACTATTGTTTATTGTTAAATGACGTTCTAAACGTAACGCGTAGCAATAATTTTTACAGAATTATATATTAAAATATATAGATTATATTTCCCATATAAATTATTTAAATTATTTTATGTTAAGTTCTGGATCGAATATTTTGATAAAATAGTCTTCTTTTGCTTTTTCTGAGATTTTCGTTATCATTCCAATTTTATAAAAAGGACCCGTTTTTGAATTTTCCTTTTCCACAGTTAGCAAAATGTTCACTGCAGGGAGTATTTCGGACACTTGGGTCCCTAATTTGTTGTTTATGAACTCTTACTCTTGCATTTAATTTTCCCGATTGTCCAATGTAATTTTCCCCGATTCACGGATTAAAGAAAGAAAGAAAGAAATTGTGATGTTCTACACTTTTTTATTTAAATATATATATATATATACATACAACTATAAACATAACTATTACCTCAAATTTCCAGCAGTCCTTATGTACCCCAAAACACATTAAGAATATCCCTGCAAAGATAAAAAAAAAAAAGAAAATGAATGTGCTACCACTCTTTTTTCCCATTCTTTTTCATATTTCTGATATAGATTTTTCACTCTGATAGTCTTCACCAGCGTTAAGAAAAGTGCCACAACATTTGACCTGTTCTATGGACAACACCAATGCTGTGTTACAGTTTTCATATAATGTTCTAAACACATGTATAAAACCTCCCAATTTATACCACCTCACTGACTGACTCAATGTGATTACAGTGAGGTGGTCTTTTAAGTGAGGTTCTTATACTTATAGGTCTCTTAAGTGAGGTTCTTATACTTAGAGGTCTCTTAAGTGAGGTTCTTATACTTAGAGGTCTCTTAAGTGAGGTTCTTATACTTAGAGTGAGGTTCTTATACTTAGAGGTCTCTTAAGTGAGGTTCTTATACTTAGAGGTCTCTTAAGTGAGGTTCTTATACTTATAGGTCTCTTAAGTGAGGTTCTTATACTTATACATGTAGGTCTCTTAAGTGAGGTTCTTATACTTAGAGGTCTCTTAAGTGAGGTTCTTATACTTAGAGGTCTCTTAAGTGAGGTTCTTATACTTAGAGGTCTCTTAAGTGAGGTTCTTATACTTAGAGGTCTCTTAAGTGAGGTTCTTATACTTAGAGGTCTCTTAAGTGAGGTTCTTATACTTATAGGTCTCTTAAGTGAGGTTCTTATACTTAGAGGTCTCTTAAGTGAGGTTCTTATACTTAGAGGTCTCTTAAGTGAGGTTCTTATACTTAGAGGTCTCTTAAGTGAGGTTCTTATACTTAGAGGTCTCTTAAGTGAGGTTCTTATACTTAGAGGTCTCTTAAGTGAGGTTCTTATACTTATAGGTCTCTTAAGTGAGGTTCTTATACTTATAGGTCTCTTAAGTGAGGTTCTTATACTTATACATGTAGGTCTCTTAAGTGAGGTTCTTATACTTATTAGATATTTCTCAAGAGACTGAATATTTATGGTCCTAAATGTGAGGTGGTCTCCTAAGCAAGATGCCTGTAGGGCGATGTTCCACTGTATATATGAATGTGTATATGAGTATGTGGGTACATACATTTGAAAAATTATTCAATATGAAATATACAGTGAAACCTGTATATAGGGGCCACCCAAGGGACCAGAAAAAATTGACCTTTATAAACAGGTAATCCTTATATACAGGTGGCTGCTATAGCAGGTTTTACTGTACTTCCGATGTATGTCATTACTTAACTCATTCACCCCTGAAGACACATTTGGACAGACTGGAAGACATTGATTTATAGAAGAGTTCATTGTTTTTCAGGGGGTAATGGGTTGATTAGTTAAAAATCTTGATACACCTTTCACAGGTATTTTCCTCACTCTTTTGGGAATGGGCCTGGGCCTTTTGAATTGGGAATTTCAGCAACATTTTATTGAAATTGGGAAATCCAGAAATATACAAATCTATGTGAAAATACAAGAATCTCTTCAAATTCTTTGTCATTTGTATTCATTGGGAAATTTTTACTGCAAATTGGGAAAAAGTGCATTTATTTTGCATTGGGAATGGGGCCTTATTTCAGCCCCATATGATAGGGTGGAAAATCCCTGTTTTATCTGAACATTTTTACTTATTGCTTTGAAAATTTGAAACATACACATGTACATTAACATGCACATGATATTCCATAAAACAGTTTACCAAACACAAAAAACCGACTACGTCCTGTGTCAGTTTCTCAATGACAACAGTCCACATGTTTTACATTATATTTTTTCCCTCGGAACTTATAACACTACGAAAAAAAGTCTACTGAACAGTTTTCAAAATATTCATATCCTTATACATGTATTTACATGTATTTCCAAATTAACAGGAAATTCTTGAAATAAACAATCAGCTGTCAAATTAGATCGAATGTATACCAAACCCACCTCTGTCAAAAAATATTTCATTCTCCATTGACACATGCATAGGATACAATATTTAAATCATTTCAATTAAGATCCTTATTTTCCAGTTAACGATATGAAGATTTGCTTAATGAGTATACCAACCTGGGAGCAATCATAATACAGTTTATTTTTATGATGCTACGAATCCTTTTTATAGATTAATTAATACATTTATCTGCAGAAACAAGCCGTTAATCAGCAGGTATTGTCACATGCTATTTCAAATTACAGGTAAAAGGGAGAAATCCTTATCTCCCCGTTATCTGATCAATCAGCAAGTATCAGTTTCAGATGAAAGTTTGTTTAATTGAATTTTCCCATAAATGTATCTCATTGAAGTTAATGGGCCGTCTGAGATCTTCCTAATACAAATGGTTAGAGTTCGACGGATTTTTTCTATCAATATTTACCTGTCGATTGTTTTTAGACAGGTCGTGTTTGCATCTGTGTGTTTTCCTGCCACATGGCAATTACCGATACTGACATGATGTACTGAGCAGATTTATGGCAATGTCCCCGAGATACAGTTCAACAACTGTTTTAAATATCGAGGCTCTTTACTTATGTCAACTGAGGCCAGTTACTTTCCGCAAATATTTTACAATACAGCTAAACCTGTCTTATGAGAACACTCTTGTGATAGACCACCTGTCTTGTCAGACCACTCTTGAGATAGACCACCTGTCTTGAGAGACCACTCTTGTGAAAGACCACCTGTCTTGTGAGACAACTCTTGTGATTGACCACCTGTCTTGTGAGAACACACTTGTGATAGACCACCTGTCTTGTGAGAACACACTTGTGATAGACCACCTGTCTTGTGAGAACACACTTGTGATAGACCACCTGTCTTGTGAGAACACATTCTGAAAACCGTTCTGTTAAATAATAAACTACATAGATGTAAAACCTCTCTTAAGGGATCACCTGTCTTGTGAGACCACTCTCGTGATAGACCACCTGTCTTGTGAGAACACATTCTGAAAACCACTGTGTTAAATAATACAAATGTACTCAATGTACATGTTAAACCTCTCTTAAAGGACCACCTGTCTTGAGAGACCACTCTCGTGATTGACCACCTATCTTGTAAGAGCACTTTCCAAAAACTATTCGGTTAAATAATCCTCTACATAAAACCTCTCTTAAAGGACCACCTGTCTTGAGAATCCACATTTGAATGGCAGACGAGGTGGTCTCTCAGGACAGGTTCGACTTATTTATTAAGCTTTGATTTTTAATTTATCTACAAAATTTTTTTTGTCAAGGATCAGCACACCATTGATGACATGATCCGAATTTTCAACATCAAATTGAAAAGATAAATTTGAGAAACACTTAGAAAATGCGAAAGGTGCGTAGCCTGAATTGAACAGAAAATTAAGTAAAACTTTTGTAAGGAATCGAAAAAAATAAATTTGATTTATTGTCAGACATGTCAATTTTTTAATGACTTACATGTACATTTGTAAGTCCTAACTCTTAATTTTGACAAATATTGGCCGTAAATATGAGCTCTTGTCCCTATATATTGATGTACATTAACAAAAATAAGAAAAAATGGAGGCATGTTTCACAAGAGAGACAATTTACCAAAATAGCATTCACGTTTGCAGCGCCTAATAATACGTCATCAAAAATACCTATCCACCTGATATTAGTTGTGACATCACCCCTCACTGGTGACATCACTGTTAGCAGACGAGAGATGTAAACAAACATGGTGAACAGGTTTGCTTTGCGCAGTGAAGAAGAAATAACGAAGGTTAGAACAGAGCTGCATTAAAAAAAAACTTGAAGAAGCAACAAAAAGGCTGGCCATCGGTGGGATAAATCCGTTATGCAGTGCTTCACATGGGTGATACGGAAATATTTTGGGTCCATGAAAAAAAAATGTATTGGGCTCGGCTTTGCCTCACCATAACTAATAATATAAACACATAGAGTCAACTCAACTTATAACAAGGCCCTTTTTTATTTGTTTTGTTTTGTTCCACACTCAACAATTTTTCAATTATATGGCGGGGCTAGTTTAAAAACGCGTCATCAAAAATACATTTCTATGATTGTATCAAATCAACTCCAAAAACTAATCTATATTATTTTTACTGTGTTGAAACATTGTCCTCCAACAGCAATACATCCTTACAGTATTGTGGTATTGTCACCCAACAACAAGACCATCCCTACAGTATTGAGGTATTGTCACCCAACAACAATACCATCCCTACAGTATTGAGGTATTATCACCAACAGCAATACATCCCTACAGTATTGAGGTATTATCACCAAACAGTAATACATCCCTACAGTATTGTGGTATTGTCACCAAACTACAACACCATCCCTACAGTATTGAGGTATTGTCACCCAACAGTAATACATCCCTACAGTATTGAGGTATTATCACCCAACAGCAATACATCCCTACAGTATTGAGGTATTGTCACCGAACAACAATATCATCCCTACAGTATTGAGGTATTGTCACCGAACAACAATATCATCCCTACAGTATTGAGGTATTGTCACCGAACAACAATATCATCCCTACATTATTGAGGTATTGTCACCCAACAAGAACACCATCCCTACAGTATTGATGTATTACCACTCAAAAACAATACCATCCCTACAGTATTGAGGTATTGCCATTCAACAACAATACCATCCCTACAGTATTGAGGTATTGTCAACCAACAACACCATCCCTACAGTATTGAGGTATAATGCCACCCAACAACAACACCATCCCTACAGTATTGAGGTATAATGCCACCCAACAACAACACCATCCCTACAGTATTGAGGTATTGCCACCCAACAACAATACACCATCCCTACAGTATTGAGGTATAATGCCACCAAACAACAACACCATCCCTACAGTATTGAGGTATAATGCCACCCAACAACAACACCATCCCTACAGTATTGAGGTATAATGCCACCCAACAACAACACCATCCCTACAGTATTGAGGTATTGCCACCCAACAACAACACCATCCCTACAGTATTGAGGTATAATGCCACCCAACAACAACACCATCCCTACAGTATTGAGGTATAATGCCACCCAACAACAACACCATCCCTACAGTATTGAGGTATAATGCCACCCAACAACAACACCATCCCTACAGTATTGAGGTATTGCCACCCAACAACAACACCATCCCTACAGTATTGAGGTATAATGCCACCCAACAACAACACCATCCCTACAGTATTGAGGTATTGTCACTGAACAACAATATCATCCCTACAGTATTGAGGTATTGTCACCGAACAACAATATCATCCCTACATTATTGAGGTATTGTCACCCAACAACAACACCATCCCTACAGTATTGAGGTATTGTCACCCAACAACAAAATCATCCCTACAGTATTGAGGTATTGTCAATCAACAACAACACCATCCCTACAGTATTGAGGTATTGTCACCCAACAACAAAATCATCCCTACAGTATTGAGGTATTGTCACCCAACAACACCACCATCCCTACAGTATAGAGGTACTTTCAGGCAACAACACCATCCCTACAGTATTGAGGTGTTGTCACCCAACAACAACAACAACAACACCATCCCTACAGTATTGAGGTACTTTCAGACAACAACAACATCATCCCTACAGTCTTAAAATTTTGTTAGTCAACAGCAATACCATACCAACAGCAAGGTTTACCCCAATATGAACTGCAATATGTTGTATCTACATTCGTAAATAGTTGAAAAATGTCCCAAAGATCATCTTTAGTATAATCATCAACCCCTGAACAAAAATAAACTCTTCTGTAACACAATGACTTAGACCAGTCCAAATGTGTCTTTAGGGGTGAACGAGTTAATGTGCATTTATAATATTTCCATATTAATAGTGCATCACACAAGATACAGGGCATAAACATATACATCTGTTCAATATTTAATCACCACTAAACCCCTATAGTATGTCTCCCAATACCAGCAGCAATCATTTTCTACTTTTCTACAGACGGACTTAGTTTATAAGCTAATCTATTACACAATGAGATCAAGTCGTGTCACCCCACTTCAGACGCTCGGAGACAAATGCAAGGTTCGCTTCACCTGAACCATTATAGAATTAAAAACCTGTTCCGATCCTTGTACAACAAGTGCATTGAGAGGAAATGAACAACATAATCAATATCGTCTTGAATACAAATCTGCATGTTTGTCTACCGATTAATGCAAAAAAGATTTTGAACATGTAAAAGATTTAGACAGCTTGGCAACAGTCCTGCCGAGCCTCTACCTGGTTATCAAACATCTTACAACAAATGTCTGCGGCAAATATTTGTAAACGCTTATTACTGCTGTTATTTGTTTCTTGACGATGGAAAGTTTCAATTTCTTCATTCAAATAAAAAAAATCATTTAAACCTCCTTATACTGCCACCATTTGTGCAGCCCAAATTTGGGATTATAAAGGGGTTTGGCGAGAGGTTGTGGGGAAACCTTAAGTGAAATTATAGGGAAAATTGGAAAAGTGGACTTTCAAAAATTGTGGAGTAAAGAGAGGTGACAATTGAAACAGAGGGCATTATAAATAGGTTTTACTGTATAAGTACCTATCGTCCTGGTAGGTATTATATCTTGTCATTTGTTTTGTGAAATAATTCAGAATATTGGTACCCCTGTGTTAAAAATGACACATACATGTATTTATTTCCCCTTGCAAAATGAAAAAGCAAAACGGTTTCAACTGCAGACATTCTACAATTTATCGTTAAAATTACATTGCAAATTTTGAAAAGGACTTGCCTGATGTTTTTATACAGCACAAAGATTGTGTAATTAAATCTACTTTTATTTCAGAAATTTGTATGCATAAAATTCTGTGCATAGGCATTTAATATGCATTTTGTACATGTATAAAGAGTCCGAAGGGAGACTGAATTCCTAATCTAGACAAAAATTAGAATTTTATACAAAAAATACAAAAAACATGCACATTCATAAAAAAACACTTTGAATCCATAGAATGCCATCATCTCTGAAATTTGCATTTATCAACCTACTTTTACTCGTCAGGGAGAATGATAGTAATATGTTTAAACCAATAAAAGAGAACATTATACTTACATGTCTGTGTCAATTTACATATATATATATATATATATATATATATATATATATATATATATATATATATATAGTGAAACCTGTATATAGGGGCCACCCAAGGGACCAGAAAACATTGACCTTTATGTGCAGGTGACCCTTATACACAGGTTCAATTAAGTTGAAGTATGCAGTCAAGGGACTTGAAAAAAACTGGCCTTTATAAACAGGTGATCCTTATATAGAGGTGGCCACTATAGCAGGTTTAATGATATATATATATATATAATATACATGTATATATATATATATATATATATATATATATATATAAATATATATATATATATAAATATACACACACACACATATACACACACACACACATACACACACACACACACATATACACACACACACACATACATATATACACACACACACACAGTATAATTGGTCTATTTTGAACTACAGTGTGACTACATGTACTAATGACCGATTGAAAATGAGATACGTCTTAAACAATGTCAAATTTATTTGCAAAGCGGTTATATTATAATTTCACAAACATTGTATGATAAAATACACACAGGAAACATGTCAGTTTGGAGAAAACATTCAAGGGTAGATTGGAACATTGGGTGTCCAATTAAGTAATTATGTAATACAAGGACAATTTTGATGTTCGGAATTCGGAATACACAATACAAGTGTGTACACAAGTAACAGTAAAATACGTTGGGACTAAAACGATTTGATCGGATTAAAGCAAATATCAGAATACTGAAGATATGGAATAGACAGACTATACATTGTGTGTGTGTGTATGTGTGTGTCTGTATGTTTGTGTCTGTGTGTGTGTGTGTGTGTATGTATGTGTATATGTGTATGTGTGTATATGTCTGTGTGTGTGTACATGTGTGTGTGTGTGTACAAAATTAAAGTTCAGATAATAAAATAATTTTCTTCAGCACTGTACAATGAAAACATGAAAGCACCAGAGGAAACTAAATGTATTTTAATAAATATACACTTAAAAGATGACAATTATTTTTTCATCTTATATAAGACAATTATTTTTTTCATCTTATATAAGACAAGTATTTTTTTATCTTATTTATATAAACCAATGGTTCTCAAGGTCTTGTCTGGAAACAACAACAGTCCATATTTTCTGTTGATCATGAAGGCTGTAACTTTGCAATGAAACATCTGATCACAGCAAAATTTTAATATGATCTGTGCTGTAGAGTCAATAGGCTTTAAGTGGCAAGTTTGAAAAAAAAAATCCCTCAATCCGTTCTCAAGTTACTACCTAAAAACCAGAAATGGACCAACGGACGAAAAAAAACAGGTAAAAATCTAGATAACCCTTGCCAGTTTGCGGAAGGTCGGTGGTCTCTTCCTGTGTATTTTGTAACCTGGTTCCCTCACCCCACCATCAAATACTGGCAGGTCGCCATGTACATGTAAAATTGTTGAGTGTGCAGGCGTTAAATACTATTCAATATTCAAAAAGCTAGATAACTTTTGCAACAAAGTTTTATAGAGTACAGATACTGGTAAAATGCCACAACTATAGACCTATGCTATAGACGTGTGGCAGTGTTGTTAGAATCTATTTGTCTGCAGCATACAACCTTTTGTTTCAGCTTCATTCAGATAACACGAGACATTTACCATTGATCTCAAGATTCTGCAAAGGAATTAATTCCATTGTATGAAAGCCACATTCCGGGGTGTAATTTCATAAATAAATTTCTCTGTACTCTCTTAACGCATATTCGTATGAAATTTCATCATATTTTCAAAGTCCTATTCCAACTAATTACTTAATTAATCGGGGGAAACACCTAACACATTTATCTATTTATAAACGGTAAGGTGTTGCCAAACAAGTGGTGACGATCTACTGAGCATGTTTGTTTCACTGTCCAGGACAATCCAGACAAGTGGAACACCAATCAAATGCTCTGGAATACTGTCCTGGGTAAGAAATTTAGTCACAAACTTACGTGAATTATGTAAGTTTTATTGACATCATTGAAATAACTACTTCCTGCCTGGTACATTCGATTGTAACATGTTCTGAGACTGTGCCGGAACAGTACTCTCGCAGTAAATCGAACACACTCTTTTTATCACTCGTTCACCAGGGTAAATTTAAGAATTCCTACAGAATCCACCTACTAACTCCATTAACATATCAAATTTTTAAAAAATTTTGTCATTTTCGTCGGTTAGGAGTGGTTTTCTAATGAAAATGTTAAAAATTACAATAACGTCCAGAAAATTACAATAACATCCCTGGAATATGACTTTAAATACTATTGAAACCCTCCCACCTTACAGAAGGTACCGCAAACTGGGAAAATAAATGGCAGTGTTGTTATTCACTGTATTCCAGGTGTTATCAAAATGGCGTACCACATTTAATTCTAAGAAACAGTAAATTGGTTATTCACGAATTAACATAAATAATAAGTTATGGGCCTATGATATTTTATGCAGTTCAACAAATGCAACAAACTGCATTCATGTCATGAGCAAGAAAAATGTAAAAATCACAACCCCTGTGGAATAAAACCCCAATACAGTATTTATGTGCAGGGTTTTCCCTTACCCACAATTCCTGCATCTCTTATGCATAAAATATTTTTTGGGATGCACAAAATGAATAAGATCATGTCCCTGAGGACACACTCTATCATCATCACTTTGAATCTGAGACTGAAAATCGGTGTTACCGTTTTCATCAATATCAATGATTTTTATATTTTAATGATGGTCTTTAATAATCAACTGTAAATCAATTTTTAACTTATTAATTTCATGTAGGCATATGAGTCACATTTCTGTAAGAAAAATCTCAATATTTGAATATGAAGTTATAGCTAACATTTGTGTATCACTGGAATAAATCGAGTCCCTAGGGAAAACCCTGCAACATGTAGCCTCATACTAATCAGCACCTCTTGATCCGTACCTCCTATCAAAGTTCCTCAACCAAACGCAATTTTTCTGCCAACCTCAGAAACACTTTCTTTTCCCCCCGAGGTTGTTATTCTTGTTCTAAGTTTTTTTTTTCCTCCCCAAGAAAATAGATACAAATGTCATAACTGTACATATTTCCGTAATTAAATGATACATTTTTGTACAGTTCTTTTATTTTTGAAGCCGTTATCACACGAATGACTGCCACCCATAAATCATTTTAAGTGGAGCAGAATAGAGGAGGAGTAAGCCATCTTTTGAGTGGCGCTGAATTATGCTTGTTTTGCGTACTAATATACAGGAGGAATTTCTGCGACTGACAAGTTATTTACTGTTGTTTGGAAGGTATGCCATGTCACAAGTTTTATTGTACAACATAACATTTAGTCATATTTGCATGGAGCTGATGTACAGGGAATTTCCGTTGATACGACTTTCACGTCACAGTAATGAACGCATTGATAGAGTCAGTTTTAACTAAGCAATCCAGAGCAACAAAATCATAAGAAATGATTACCATCTAAATATAACGGAGGGGGAGGGGGGGGGGGAGAGGGTGGACGCGTTAGGAACTGATACATATGTCTGTAGGTGAGACAATCAACCCCTACAACATTTTACAGACTTAATATGACAATAGCAATTTATCATAGAAATAATTCAATCAATAAATTTATTCAATATTTCTTAAATTCACAGACTTATCAACACTGTAAGTATAGTGAATATTAATACCGCCATTTATTTTCCCCTGCACGGTGTATCATATCCAAATTCAGTAACACGATTTAGAAATAAAAGAAAGAAGAAGAAAAAAACAGGAATATCTGTAAAACTGATGGATGCTCCCCGAGGCCTTCCCAAATTTTCAAGGACATGTTCCTAGTGACCTAAGGTGATCTTTCAGAAATGACCCTGAGTGACCTTTGTCCAAAAGCCTCTGTCCAATTAGGAACATTTGTGTGAAATATGATAAAATTCTGATGAATGGTTTAAGAGATATGAAACATGTCTTTTCCCAATATTTTACTATTTTAAGGGATATGTACTGAGTGAGCTTGACCTTTCAGAAATGAGCTTGAGTGACCTTTGTCTGAAAGTCCCCGTCCTAAGGAACATTTCTGTGAAATATGATAAAATTCTGATTAATTGTTTAAGAGAAATGAGCTCGGATGGACAGATGGATGGACGGACTGACACGACAGTGACTACATGCTTCCTTAAAAAATTTTCGGATATGAATATTTCATAAAAAAAATTTAACAGACATTTTCAAAAAGTCAGAAAACATCTTTTACATTATTTACCCTCAGTGAAACAATAAAATATTGTGGACTTTTTGAACCACATTGTAACACATTTTCTGTACTGTCAAAGGATCTACATATAAATGTATATATATATATCTCGATTTTTCATTTTGGAGTCATGTGATTAGTTACGTCAGAGCAGGTCCCCTTTGTATGTTTAGTTTTTGAGATATGTGAAAGGTATCAGACAATTTGACCCAATTTGACCCAATGGTCCATTACCAGAGTGGCAAAATGTATGTGTTCTTTGGAAAGCAAAAACTTTATAGCACAAGATAAATATTTCACATTTATCCAACAAGCTTTACAGACATATTACCACGGTTGGTTGAAATCCAAAATATATATAATAGATACATGTAAGTTTCTGCAATGAACTACATCAAAATAAAGCCTAAACAGAAATTGACATCAAATTGAAAAATAAATAAATTAAAAACAATTTGGAAATGTAAAAGCTATGCATCTAAGTCATAGCTAAAAAAAATATCTCAGTTTTCCCACTGATTTTTATCATTTTCAACAAACATTCTATATAAACAAACGATGGATAAATATAAACAAATGTTTCGTATCACGTCTTTGAAATAAAAAAAACATGAAAATTAAGTGAGGTGAAGAATCGTAGCATTTGTAGCATTTGTTGTATATCAACGCTGCAAATCTAATGTCATTTGCTTCCAAGATTAACTTAATGGTGACTGAAAAATGTTTCTGTCTGGAGAATTTCGTTATTTACAATGTTTTTGATTTTACGCTTATCTTCAGTCTCACATTTAAAGAATGTTGCAGTTTCGAGCCTTTCCTATAGCGCAGATGTGCAATCCACTCTTGTCTTTGTTTTCTCGATTTTAAAACCGTTTCTATCCAAAATGGCTGATAACTGTATTCAAATTAGACATGGCTTAATAATATTCCGTATTAATATAACAACACAGAATCTTATGCATACATGTATCTACATTCAAATGTGTGTACCGGGTGCACATGTGTGTTTCTATGTGCACATTTTTGTCTGCAAAACTGTGTCTGTGTTTTTGTGCACGATTGTTTGTGTGCACATTTATTTGTGTGCATATTTGCATCTGTGTGCACATGTTTCTCTGTGCATATTTCTGTCTGTGTGCGCAATGTGTCTGTAAGCCCATTTGTGGTTCTGTGTGTATATTTTCTCTACATGCACATTTGTGTGTGCATTCTTGTATGTGTGCTGTGACATTTATGTGTGTGCACTCAAGTTTTTAATCTTTAATTCATTTTTCTCTTAGTATGCTTTCGTCACAGCATTTGTCTAAATGTTCTTGTTGTCCATTTGTGTTACGGGGGTTATAACATCAGGTTATATACATATTACAGTCAAAACTGCATTAAAGGTCTCCTCTGTATAAAGGGCACCTGTCTTTAATGGTCATTCAAACATAAACTTTCTAATGAATAAGCCTCTTTATAAAGGTCACCTGTCTATAATGGCCACTTTTGCCTGTCACTTGAGGGGCCTTTAAGGACAAATTTGTCGATACATGTATAGTGCAATGAACATAAAGTGACCCACAAAAATTTTTCAAGAACCAAGATAATAATGAAATAGTGTGTAGCTTATAAAATAATATGAAAGCAAACTTTTTGACAATAATGTCACAGCCACATATTATCAGGCCTATACATGGTAATTAAAAAGTGATCATGCTAAACATAATACTTTATTAGTCTGTTAACTCTGACAGAGGCAATATCCAGCCATTAACTCGCGTATAAAGCAGTTGACGCTGTTCACAACAGCGAAAGTGACAGTCTTCTGACAATTGTCATTACAAGCCAATATCTAATGTCAGACCATTACAAAGCTTACAAAATGGTACCGATGCTGTAAATCAGGTTACAGTGTTGTATTTTATCTACTAAAAATGTCTCTGAAACTGATGTTGTATCGGGCCATTTCTCACTTACAAACCGAAACAGATACTGCACATAAAACGGTAAAGATACTCTGCGTTAGTTAATGCAAAGTCTTGGAATTGGCTGCCACATTCGCCTCAAGACAATAATTGTCTGTTATAATAATGCCGACAATTTGTATACCATTATCAGAATCTGAACATGTTTATCTTCCGAATAAAGGCATCAGACAGCACAGAAGCTAAATTCCAGACATTGAATGGAATCAAATTGTGTCGTATTTCAAAATTTCCGATGGTGTCAGGTCCAATCATTAAATGAATAAGTAATACAGGAACATCAGATAGAGAGACAAGACTTTAAAAAAATCTCCAAGGGCAAGGGTACTCTCTTTATTCTGAAAATTGTTTTGATTACCGAAAGAGAATGATGCATGGAATACGAGTTGTAAAGAGACAAAGTCTAGACATAACACTTCCATATTTATGCAAATAATCAGGTCAATGTGGTACAATATATATATATATATATATGCATGTACATGTATTTGTAAAAAAAAAAATGTTAAATTGTTGTTTTATACCAGTGGAATGTTTTACTTATATGGAGAAGTAGTAAAGTACCACAAATTTTGACCTGCGCTATGGGCTGATATCAATGTGCCACCACTGCCATGACACGGGAACTGGGCATCAAGTCAAGTCCGAACGACTCATAATTTTTACCCCCATGACACAGGAACTCGGTATTGAGTCAAATCCCAAGTACTCATGACTTTCACCACTGCGACAGGGACCTTGGTATTAAGTCAAACAGAATGACAGGAACTTGGTTTTTACTCAAATTCAAATGACTCCCGGTTTTCACCCCCTGACACAAGAACTTAGTTTTAAGTTGAATCCAAACAACTTACAAAAACTTTCAACACCATGACACAGGAAGTGGGTTTCAGGATTTATCCCTAAGACACATAACTTTTACTTTTGATGTCAAGTTCTTGGTGAAGGAGAAGTCACTTCATTGCAGACTGACATTTAGAGACTTTGAATGTTGACCACTAAAGACCCTGATTTTGATTCGGAACTTTTGAGTTTTGAATGGTGCATTACGCCACACTCGACAATTTTTCTGTTATATCAGACCCTTTTCCGTCAATTTTGTGAAAATGCGATTGGTGACACAATTGGGAATTTTAACGGGGATTTATGTCAAATTGGGGAAAAATTGTTTGTGCACGTGGAAATCTAAATGTAATGGAATTTTGTCTTTTAATGCATTTCTCTTATATTAATTTATTTGTTATCACAGTCATTGCCTTAACACCAAATCGGGAATCTTTTTCGTCAAATTGGGAAAAACCACATGTATTTTGTATTAATGGCAGAGGAGTAAACCCAGTTACAATGTACCCACAAAGAGAACACTAACCTGTGCTGACCAGAAGCGAGTGACTCCGTGGTTCAGAGTGTGATGCTCTGACCACTCGGCCGCATATATATTACGAGGTTGATAAGGACACCCAAATAAAAACTAAAAGGACAAACGTGAATACAGTCCACCTCATATGTTATAATAATATGATACTTTGTAACATGCCCCAACATATGATGCTACAGTTGAATATATCATTGAATAGCGTGAACGCAATTTTATATTTCGTAGCATATCTATCTAATTCTAAATGAACAAATGATTTCTTTTTGTGTTATGTTGTTGTGTAATAAAGAAACATATCTCCGTATGACTAATGGAAATTTTATTTTTTTTTAGAATTAGACGGAATTTTTACAGATGTGTATTAATTAATAAGACAATACAGAAAGATGGGAAATAAATTACAGATAAAAAATAAGTGCTGTTTGTCATTGTAATAAAAATCCAGAATAGCAACAGAATTCTCGATAGATCTGATCATCTCTTTAGCCTGATAAATGCCATCTTACATTTATGTCTTCCCGTAATGCGGAGTGACAAAGCCATGTAGAGCATCAACAAGGTACAAATTTCTCTTCAGACAAAAAAAAAAAAACCGCTTCCTGAAAGCCTAAATCACTCACCTGGAAGGCCCACACATGTAGAATGTTAAAGGGGTTATTATCTGTGTTTTGAATTTTCTACTTTTACTACTTGTACTTGATGTACAATAACAAATGAGAGATATTGAGAGGGCAAAGAACAAAATCTTATATTTCTACATATTTTGTGAGAATAGGTCCAGAGTCGTATGCATGTACAAATAGTTAGTTTGAATTAATCAATTGCAAGTGAATAATTGCCAAGCTGGGTTTCTCAAGCATCTTTCACAAAATATATCGGAATGTAAGAATTTTTATGCCTTTGCATATCTCTTTTTGTTATTATATATATATATAAGTAGAAAAAAAAAGGAAAGAATTCTAGAAAAAAACCCAGTTAATGTCCCTTTCACTCATTTACCCCTTACTGACACATTTGGACTAAACTATCTCAATGATTTACAGAAGAGTTCATTATTTTTCAGGGGTTGAGTTAATAATAGCAGCTGACCCTATACCCAGTACCAGCACCATCAAATATTATCACTGCATAAAGGTTTGAATCCATAGATTATAATTTTCCCCTTTCTCTCTCTCTCTCTCTCTGTTAAAAAGATGGCATTCATAAATCAGAAATATATGAATATACTATAAGCAAACATAATATTATATATACATACACACACACACACACACACATACACACACACACACACACACACACACACACAGTTTGGCCCACTTAATATGAACTTGGATGCATTTCCTCTGCATATGTTATTCATGCATTATTTACCTGGTTACTACAAAGCGGTTACTATGGAAACCCCTGAGTACTATTTGTGAGTTTTAAACTCAAATAATATGAAGCTATCAAGTGTGTACCATTCAGAGTGCTAACTATTTCAGGTAAATTTTGACATTTCATTAGACTGAAAGAAAGATTATGGAAATTACCATAATACAATCTCTGACTCGAGAGTAACAGAAAATTTTCCAGCTCTCTCTGTCTCTGTCTCTGAATGTCTGTCTGTCTGTCTGTCTGTCTGTCTGTCTGTCTGTCTCTGAATGTCTGTCTCTCTGTCTGTCTGTCTCTGTTTCTGTCTCTCTCTCTCTCTCTCTCTCTCTCTCTCTCTCTCTCGAGCAAGACACTGTCATCTCACATGGAAAAAGATACCAAATGAAGTGTGAATAGGGAAATCTAAACATGTCATTTAATTTTCTGTCATCAAACGATTCAGTGACTATTATCTATGCAAAGATGGAATGACATCATTTAGAGTTATGTAAGATTTAATCCGCAGGAGGTTCGGTCATGACTCACTCTAATTTAAACTCGGCTTTTAATGACGAAGATTAGACATGCAAATTTTTTGTGCTTTTCATAAATCACCTGTCGGCACCCTGATAGAGTAAATCTCTTTTTTATAGTCATCAATACCAGCTTTAAACAGAATTACTTTTCAGTAAACGAAGCCGACCTTTTTATATTGCAACTTAATATTGCAATCAATATTGCTCGTACAAATTTCGCTTCATATTCCTACCGTTTTTCAATCTAATCTATCAAGAAAGGATGAATACCGACATGAAAGTGAAATTTCTTAATGGCACAAGAATATATAAATTACAATGTGTAATAACGCTGCTGTGTGGGATTGAACTGACTTACCATGTCAAACAACCACTGTATTTAAAACCAAAATGTATACCAAAAGTTTCAAAATGATTTAAAAAAAAAAAAAGAAGTAAAAAATAAAATTTCTGGAGGTTTTGCACGAATCAGCAATTATACAAGAATAAATAAATTCTGATGAGAAACCACTAAAGGCACTATAGATGAATTGCAAAGCAATAAATTCGGAATTTGAATTTCAAGGTCAAAGGTCAAAGTAAAAAAAAAAAATATGTAAGCCTTGGCTTATAACCAATTTTTATATGCCATTCCTCACTGAAACCATTTTCACATGCCACTCCTTCACTTATACCACATTCAAATGCTCGCCTTAGCTAAAACCACATGCATAATACTCTTGGCTAAAATCATATTTCAAGCTAGTCCATTGGCTAAACCCACATTCACTTGCTATACTTAGCTAAATCAAATCCTTTTTTACATGTTACAATTAGCTTAAACCATTTTTACAATCTAAACCTTGACTAAAACCATTTTGGCCAATCACTTTTGATACTACACTTGAAATCTTGTTTCTGATTGGTAGATATTTTGAGTTATATCTGGAGTTGAGTTGATAAAAGGTTACAGCCCTGGTTCCATACAGACTGAAGACAATTTGATTCCAGTACAGCTAAATCAAAACTGGGATCAACAGGGCACAAAAAGGTCACTGATAAAATCAGAATAGTCAACTCCAGCAGATGTATTGTCACCTTGTAATCATTGCAACACAAATTATTTATTAACCCTAAAAAAATAAAGTCATTTCCTTAAATTAATGTACCGAAAATATTTTATTTCACCTCGTGATAAATCAAAATTAATCATCAAAATCAGGAAATCTGGATGCCCTTCTGTATGTAATTGTATCGTTGTGTGTTAATTTACATGTAAATCTGATAATTCAATGAAATATATGGATTTTTTTATCTCTCATCACAAATGTATTGAAATGGATTTGCATTTCAGTGGAGAAGCATCCACGCACCGGAACTTTCTTCATGCATATCTAATTTGCATAAGGATGATCATGCCAGTTTTTTTCATTCAGACTGTCTCTAATACAGATTTCTTTCTCCGTTGCTGTTGTATGTGCATGTAGTTACTTGTGAAGTGTCCCAAATTTTGAGCAGTGCTAAAGGCCAGGCCTTTTTTTTTTTTTTTTGCCATTTTTGGAAAACTGCCCTTCTTGACAAAATTTGACAATTTTGATTAAAATTCCATGTTTACATTTCTTTACCACTCACTAAACTGTCACATGATCAGGTCATGTCATTGCCGTTCCAAATGCTCTCATTAGTGATAAGCAGTTTGGCCATTGGCTGTTCCAGGAATATGTACCTACTGACGATAAACATGGACAATATAATTCTAGTAGACTGATTAAAAATATCATAATACTTCATGTTGAATTTGCCTTCATCTCCTTGTACCTGATATTCATACGCAGGGATTTCAATAGTTTTTTGGAGTAGATAGCACGTGATAATCAAAGGACTGAAAGTCCTGAAAGGCAAGTTCTTTGTCAAATCTGAATTGGTGAATTTATAAAAGAATATATATCTGTACGTACATTGTACATGCAGTTATTGTTTAACCTGGGAATATACATCCTTGATCTACTAAAACCAGAAATTAGTATAGGCTGTCGTATACCGTGGTACATTTTTAAACCAAAACATTTATTTGAAATATAAGAAATTTACTGGATGCTTATTTTTTATTACGAATCAGTAGAAATTTATACATTTTATGATATGTTTACATTGTCATTACAAAATGGCAGACATACAGAGTTGGACTTAGATTTACATGTACAGTCATGGGACATATATATTTGTCACTTATGTTATTTTCTTCTTTGTTTTATATACAACCAATAATTTTTAAATGGTGGTAAAGTCCAGAATTTTTTCAAATTTGTACAAATTTATGGTAGATCTAGGACAATTTCATATTTCTAAAATATATATGCATTTTTCAATTATCGTGTTTATTTACAGAAATGACAGTATTTTTTTCATGGAATAATTTTGTAAATTCTGTAATTATTCTTTCAGTCTAATGAAATATGTCAAAATTTACCTGAAGTAATTTTATCTTCCAAAGAATCATTATTTTCTCAAAATAAACAAAAGTATATCAAAATTTCAAAATGATTAAAAATATTAATTCAATTTCCTACATGTAAAATCAAAATATTTGAAATATTGCTTAAATTAGTGGATTCTGTGTGCATTTAAAATTTTTTTTTGGTTTTATATAAAACAAAGAAGAAAATAACATAAGTGACAAATATTTATGTCCCATGGTTGTAGATCTATCATGACTTTCAACAGATTTTAAAATTGTTGCATTATTCAGTTCCCTTTACTCCCTAATTTTTTAACAAAAAACATTCGTTCAACAACCTTAAAATTACCTTGTTATTTGGTATGTAAAAATGAAGTAATAAATGTAGATCGATATCTCAAATACGAAATGGGTTAAAAGGTTTAAACATCGGGTTGAACTGATTTAAAGTCGAAACACCCGTGGTAACGATGACCAATGTAAATACATCAACTAAAACCACCTGGCTAGACTTTTAAACTCTATTACTGGCAGGAATCATGCAATCGCTAGCTGCATTGATGTTTGTGCTATCTGACCAGAACCATGATCAAGTAAACTGGTCTTTTATTCTCTCACAAATGTACAGAATTTACAGCACCCCGGGAAAGCATCTTACTCAATGTCAGACATTAATGGTTTAATCGTGAGTTTGTCTATCATTACTTCCGCGAGTAAGCTTGAAAACTTAAATACTCTATCGGTTAAGTAAAAATTCATGTTGTATGAATAAAAAGGAAATGATGATCGATTCCAGTTCTAAATAACGCGACTTAAAATGGGTATCAATGTCAAAATCGCCAAAGCTGAACTGAGAAAATTCCCCTTTTCAACAAGTATCCTATGTCACGTGACTATAATAATTCATCACAGCATTTTCGACTGTCTTCGTTGTTGAATTTTAGTTTTCAGTGAGTTTTCAAATTAAAAGAAATGGTGTCCTAGTTCAGGAATTATAAGGAGAGAGTATGCGAATGAAACAAGATTCAAATTAGACACAAAGAAGTATTCTAATGGTTGAATCTCAGGTAACTACTTTCTACAGCGCAAGTAGTAGTTTGGCAAATCCTATGGCACATTGATTTTTGAACGGGGTTGCTGACGATGCTTAATTGAGTACACGGAAAAACCCGAGGAGTTTTGAGCCTGTCATAGCAATAAGGCCTTGCCTTAAAAAGTAGCCCACGAAAGGATATCGGTGAATTGTGTGTGTAGAGTACTTGACACCGATATCTTACAGATCATGTTTAGTGGTGGCATGATCAAAGTAGAAAGTAGTTGACAACTTCCATTGCATTTCATGAAGATAGTCAACAGAATTTGTTGGCTGTCAGCTTCCATTAAAGGCCAGCAATAGCCCATAAAAAACTTAGCCAACTGAAAGCATAAGTTCAATGCTTAAATAACACACCCCACTTGGAATCAGCCTGTCTCCAAGAGCCTCCACAATGACATGCTCAGATATGCAATTTGCATACATGTACACGTTTTATTCAAATTAAAAATTAGTATTTCTTGAGACGGGGACAGTGATATGCCGTGATGAGAAAGTGATCCAGTTTAGTTCTGGTTATTAAAGCAATATTACGTATAACTCTAATGAATGAATTTTTCCCCGACTTTGACTTATATGAGCAGAATGTAATATAATTTTTACGATCGTATAAAAAGTTTGGCTATCCACATTGCACATGTGACAGGTAGTCGATCAAAATGTGTATTTTAGACCGGCAGAAATATTGCTAATCCATTCGCCCCTATAGACACATTTGGACAAGTCTAAGTCCTTGATTTACAGAAGAGTCCATTGTTTTTCAGGGACTGATGAGTGAAGTACCATAAAAGGTTCAAGGAATTCTGCCACAAGGTTGGTTGGTTGTATTGTTGTTTAACACTCACATGGAGACATCAACAATGCCGGTGAAGGGCTTCAAAGTTTGGCCTATGCTCGGCACTTATGGCCATTGAGCAATGAAGGTTCTTTAACGTGCCAACACCTACTGTGACATGGGACCTCAGTTTTTACTGTCTCAACCAAAGGACAGTAAACCAACCAGTCACCAGATGGACTGGAACTCGCGACCTGACGTTCCAAAAGTCGAGCGCGCTACTGACTAAGCCAGGCCGGCTCTCTGCCACAAGGCTCAACCACCTGGTAAAACAAGAATATGATATTTCATATGGATTTTGCTATAGGAAATGGCGTTAAAATGGCTGTAAAATTCCATAGAAATATATTCATGACACTTCATCAACATATTTTCTGCAAATCTTTAAATGGTAAAGGAGAAAATACAGTTTTATGGGGCATTAACTGTGGGTTTTTTCCCGATTCACCCAACCCCCCCTATTTTACGAAAACTGATACAGTAAAACCTGCTTTAACGAGTGTACAAAGACCGTTTTTTGCTGTCCCGAATAGTACCTTTTGTATACAAATAAACCTATATATAAAGACCACCTTCCTTTAAAGGCCGATTTTTTTGTACACAATAACAAACAGAGATAAACACAGGCACAAAGACTCTAAAATTCCTATATATTTTATGAAAACTATGTTAGAAACCCAGGTTTGGCAATTTTCTAATTGCAACTGATTAACTCGACCTTACATGTACTTTTTGTATATCAATGCCACACTGGACCGGGGTCCAGCACCATAAAACTTGAGAATTTACTCAAGTCTGAGAATATTCTCAAATTGGCCTGCTCAGCCAATCGGATTTCAGGATTTGCCACACTTGAGTAAAATTTCTAGACTTAAGTAATTCTTAAGTTTTATGGTGCTGGGCCCTGATCTTATCTTCACAAAGTACATGAGATTTGTTATGCCTGTTTATAGCTCTTATTTTTGTTAATGTACATCAAGTCGAAAAAGTAGAAAAAAAGTCGAAACTTTTCTTTTGTAAACACGGCTAATAATGCCCCATTAAATATCCCCTGGAATGTCACAAATATGATGATTTACGATCCAGCACGAGTCCAGCAATAATGCTTTTAATTTAGCAGAATATCGGCAGCTAATTAGCTAATTTCATAACCGCTATGTACCCGTACTTTTATACACCTGTCAACCTGCCAGTTACTAAATATAGCACAATAATTTTTATCACACTTTTATTTTTGATTTTTTTTTTTTCGCATCCAATGCTGTTGTTATGATTAATGTTATCGACTCATTACTAAAACTTTCTGTACATTTTTTTTTCTATTTTCAGACTGAATATCAAAAAATAGAAATAAAATTGAATATAAACAGTGAATTACGATCCTACTAAAATGATTACGTTTCCAATCAATTTGAAAGATACAGGATAAGGAAATAGTCAAGCGAATGTAACACATCTACGGAACTGCATTATCATAAAAAGCCAATGACGAGAGTAAAAAGAAACAGAGGTGATAATTGTTGCCCATACATTAATGCCGATCCCTGGAGAATTTGTAAATGCGAAGATTAGAATAATGTTTACACATCAAATTACTTCATGCCATTAATATCTGAAATGTATTTTTAAAAATTGTAACATCTTTTTTTAATGGAGAGTAACCAAGTTTTCATGTATTTTCTTTTATAGAACAGTGCTGACTAAGAAAGCTAGTGGGGTGTTGAAATATTTACTGATTCATGAACAAAATAAAATCCAGTCAGATAGTTAAAAAGTTACATGAACATTTGATGAATTGTACATGATTCAAAATCGTTAACCGAGCATTTACAATTTCTATTAGTTTTAGAGGGGTGAGGCAAATCAGTAGGCAACTTCTTTTTAATTTTCCTTTTAAATCTTTAAGCTGTAAATTGGACAAAAATTAACCAAGTTTTTATCATATAAAAAATTAGTGCACAAGACTACCTTAAAAAATTTTGGGATTGGGTCACATCAAACAAAAAAGTTTATTTTTTTTATTTTTAGGCTTTGGCATGATGAAATGGAATTTGGTGGCGGAGACTATTTTTTGATGGCTGAAAATTAAATTGCGATTGCAGAATATTGTTATGTACAGAGCATGCCTTTTTCTGTCAATTTTGGGAAAATGCCATTGGCAACACAATTGGGAATTTTAACCTGAATTTGTGTCATATTGTGAAAAAATTGTGTGCACACATGGATATCTAAATGCATTTTTTAAATGTATTTCCTCTTAAATTATTTTTTTTTTTTTAATTACAATCATGACTTGAACATGATATTGGGAATTTTTTCATCAAATTGGGAAAAAATACATGCATTTTGCATTGGTAATGGGGCCAAATTTTGGTCCCATGGATACTATAGAAAAAGTCCAGAGGAGACTGAATAGTTCTTTATATCGGTGATTGCTATATTCACATAAAGTAGAACCAATGGCCACTACAGATATTTAGGTCAACCGGTAGACGTTCTAAAAATCAAACCAATCATATTGTAAATAATGTAAAATTTTAACAGTGGTGGAGAGAACCCAGTTACAATTTAACCGCGAAGAGACTGCCAGCCTTCCGAAAGTAAAGTGGCAAAGATTCTCACAACAAAAGCTTAGGTTCCGACGGCTGCCTAGAGGTGAGAGACTCCATGGTTTAAAGTGTGAAGCTCTAACCACTCGGCCACTGGTGCCCCACTTTTAGGTGGACGTATTATGGTGGAACCTGTCTCGAAAAGCCAACCCTTCTGCCGTTTAAAAGTGGTCGTACAAGACAGGTGGTCTCTCAAAGGAGGTTTACAGTGAAACTTGTATATAACGACCTCCTGAGGAACACAATAAAACCGGTCTTTATGGGGAGGTGATTTTTATATAGAGGTTGATTTGTACACAAATGGTACTACTGGGAACAGCAAAACAAAAAACGGTCTTTGTGATCAGGTGGTCTTTACACACAGGTGGTTGCTACATTGTAAATCAGGTTTTACTATATTTGAAGAATTATTGAACCAAGCGGTTTTGAGAATGTGGTCCCCCATGACAGGTGGTCTTTTACGACAGTAGTCTCCCAAGACAGGTACCACGGTACACTTACACAGTAAGATATCCGCTTATGCACCATTTTTTCTGACTTAGTTTAGGATAATTAATTACATTAAATTGTAAATTTATGACATACATAAATTATAACAGACAACCAGTGAAACTTATGGACTGGCTGTTTCCCCTCTCAAGATAAGTCTCATTTTCCCCCCCAAAAAATTAAGTATTCCTTACAAAATTTGCATATTTTTATGTATTGTGATTTTCAAAATTAAGGAGGCAGAAGGAGCACTTGTGAATACGAAAATATGGAGGTCACTGATAACGGAGAACCATGAGATATCTCTGTGCAAATTAATAAACAGCTTATAAAAAAGATTAAACTGCAGATATGCAGTAGAACCTGTTCTGAGAGACCGCTCTCATGAAAGACCAACTGTCTTAAGGGATTTTCCACCCTATCATACTGGGCCGAAATAAGGCCCCATTCCCAATGCAAAAACAGCGCATTTTTTCCCCAATGTGCAGTCAAAATTTCCCAATTGAAGTCAAATGACAATGAATTTGAAGAGATCCTTAAATATTCACATAGCTTTGTGTATTTCTATATTTCCCAATTGAAAAAAAAAAATGTTGCTGAAAATACCAGTAGTAGACCATATTGTTTTTTTATCTGGTTGAGTCTAAATGTGACAGCAGGCGCAAGATAAAAACTAAGTGAGACTGCATTCAACGGTACTGCTAAATACCCATGTAGAACTTCATGTTGTTATAACTCAGAGAAAGAACTGATTGCATTTGCTGAAGGAAATGAACTAGATAAAGGGAGATAAGTCTTACTCCATAAAGTTACCTCAGTTTTAATGAAATATGATTAAATCTTTCTTTTTTTTCCCCATAAATTTATGGAATGGTGATAGGTAATATAATGTAAGGATTACAATAACTTTCCCAGAAACCTGTAATGTTGTCAAGTGTTGTTTTATCTCCTTGTATTGTTTTCTTGGTTTCAGACTAAGAATACAGAAATTATATATACTCTAGAAATCTTCTGCAATATCAGAAATAATGAGTTAGAAAATTGATCATTTTGAAATGACAGTTTCACACTCAGCACGTTGGAGATGCTTGTCCTTATCCAGGGATTAAATATCATCAATATGTGGGTCCGGTAAAAGACCCAATGCCCAATGCAAAATTTATGATCTTTTCCCCAATTTTGAGAAAAAGTTCCCAAATATGTTCACTCAACAGCTTATATTTTGTACGTCAACAAAAGGGACTTTGTAAGTACTATTATACATGGCCCCTGTCAGGGGATTAATTCCATGGCTTGTAATTTCCACATTTTTCTCTCTTCTGATACAATTGCATCTTTTTTAATTTGCGGATCGATAATAACTTAAACTAGTATCAGGTCTTAAACTAGTATCAGGTCCTTTAACATATATATATATATATAGTGAAACCTGTAATACGGGCCACCAAAGGGACCAGAAAATATTGACCTTTATGTTCAGGTGACCCTTATACACAGGTTCAATTAGTTGAAGTATGCAGTCAAGGGATTTAAAAAAACTGGCCCTTATAAACAGGTAATCCTTATATAGAGGTGGCCGCTACAGCAGGGTTTACTGTATATATAAGAAAACCAGCATTAATAGAGAGGTGGTCTTCATATAAATGTTGAGTTGTACACAAATGGTACTGTTGGGGACACCTTTGTGACCAGGTGGTCTTTATACACAGGTGGTCGCCAAAGCAGGTTTTACTGTACAGAATTCTGTTTACATTTTACTCATGTTCATTTCACTACATGCAGCCTCTCAATAAATCTAACTGGTTAATCACAGATCCATCCCCTTCCCCCACCCCAAACCAAAATCTCTGTAGATGACCTCTTTGATGTAACCATGGAGTTGTCAGATGGTTACGAGTTTTTGGCAGCTGAACACG
This sequence comes from Atrina japonica, assembly GCA_030159075.1. NCBI lineage: Eukaryota > Metazoa > Mollusca > Bivalvia > Pterioida > Pinnidae > Atrina > Atrina japonica. The sequence goes on from BROG01000023.1 coordinate 1,769,974, forward strand.
ACTACTTGGCATAGGCAGTCAGTGATTGACAGAAATCGAGCACAGCTTTAAGTTGAGAAAGAAAAACTTTGTATGACCTTGGGCCATGGTGTGAAAACCAATTTTATCACCTAATTATAAAACCATATTTTCTGTAAAACAGACCATGATTTGTGACCTAACATGACTTCAATATCATTTATTACTCATCAATTTATGTTAGTGAAAATTCTATTTAATTACTTATAAAGCATAACTTTAGTGTTGATGTGAATACCAATCCCTCCAAAAATTATAATTGATCTTGACCTATGACCTACCAGTGTCGATTGGTCAGCTTAAGGCTAAAATCAAGTGTAAAGTGTAACTTAAAACTCACAAATCTTAGCAAGGACACTGAATCTATGCTTCAGAAACTGAAGGACAACTGTCAGATGGACTTATAATTAACCCATTCACACCTAAAGACACATTTGGACTACTCTATGTTATTGATTTTAAGTAGAGTCCATTATCGTTCAAGGGTATATGGACTTGAATGCACCAAAACACAAGTTCTACATTTGCATAACATCCCCACCAACTTTCACAAATACATGTATACATGTACGGACCACCATTTAGATATAGCAGCACATCAGGGTTAGTGCCACAAACCAAACAGAGAAATAGTCCATTTTCCAAATATACATGTACATATAGGGTGTCCAGGTAAATAATGACTCCATACATTACTATAGCTCTAATATTTTTGTTTTGTCAAAAACTAGCCTGCCACCCCTCTTATGTTTTAATATAGACTCATGTTTGCAAATATATGCCAATTTGTCTTGTCGAACCACGATAAAAAAATGGGGAGGTTTTAAAAAATATATATATATAAATTAGTACATTTGCAGGCCTTTTTCTAGAGTTTCCATTGGAGCAAAATTCAGCCCCTTTCCCAATGCAAAATACGTGTTTTTTTTCCACTTTGATAAAAAAAAAAAAAATTTCCAATTCTTGTGAGCAGACCACAACCATAATGCATTTAGAAAATAAATTGCATCACACTTGAATATTCATGTGTGCTTACCGTTTTTTTCACAATTTGACAAAAATTCACATTACAATTCCCAACTGTGGCAACAATGGTATTTTCCCAAATTGACAGAAAAAAGGTCTGATTTGTGTCAAGACAGACAGACAGCTTCAGGACTGCTTAAAACTAAGTAGGTCACACCGACACAAAAATTTACACAAACACAAATACAGTAGTAACTGTCTTGAAAGACCACTCTCATAAAAGACCACCTGTCTTCTGAGACCAAATTCTGAAACCCAATTTTGTTTAATGATCCTTTGAATGAAACCTCTTTTAAGAGACCACCTGTCTTGAGAGGCCACTTTTTAATGGCAGATTGAGTGGTCTATCAAGGCAGGTTCTACTGTATCAACAAATAGTCAAACATATTCAACATACACACAGACATGTGCACAGCCATGACACTTCAAAAATCGTCTTCATAGAAAATCGATGAAAAGACAGAATAGATAATTAAGAAATCTGAACAATGCTGCAGACATAGTAATTTAGAATGGACCTCAAAGATATTTCGTCCAGAAAATCCTGTCAAAATCCATATCTTGCCAAAATTCCAACATTCCTGATTTAAAAAGAAATCAACAACAACAACAACAATAACAACAAAAATCCTCGGCACTGCCTGTGTAAATCAGAATATTTAAATCAGATTTCTATCATATGACAGATATATAAAAACTTTTCGACAGATTAAGTAGACCTATATATATATATTGTCTGTGTACTTCATATATAAAACGACAGGGAGGGCAATGACTGGATGTCTCCATGGTAACCAAAGAGCAGCAGTTGGAAAAATTCTGCTGAGCCAACAAATTGTATAATCATAAGTTTTCTACAGAAATTATTGTTGTCAAAGCTATAGGCGATATATATATCATTTCTGTGGCTTCATCTTACACAACATTGAACCAAAAATCATATAAAATGAATAAATGTTTTGGAGAATGAATGATCAGATTTAAGCATTGTAAATAGCTAAAATGTTAAAAGTTCATACAAAACAGGAATCTGTCGAAAGTTATCACAGACAAGCAGTGGAAATGTCTTCTCCGACATTGAATTCAGTATCAGATAATTGCTCATAATTACACAGACTCGGAACTCTCACGGAGATATCCAGAAGATTGTTACATTTTTCCTTATCTGTTTCAGACATAAATTTCTCCAATACATCATTCAAAGCCAATCAAACTTCAGATAACAAAATTCTCTGAATATCAAACCTCAGACAACAAAATTCTAAAAATATCGAACTGGTTGACAATATTATCTTTGATTTTGCAATCCACTATCTATAGCAATATTTATGTTCAAGAGACAATGGCGGAACCAATTTTCATGTTGCACGCGATAAAAATTTGCCATCAGAAGTGCTTTGGTAATAATTTCGGTTAAACTTCTTATCTAATTGTCAAGGTTCAACGGAGGTCTTCAACAGTTAAAATAATAATGAAAAAAAAAATCATGTGCTTTTTTAATTTCCTGTCTGATTGCCATCTTCGGATGTCAATAATTTACGTGTCCAAAAGGCTTGTTGTGAAACAAAAGACTCGTTTACAATGTCGAGTTGGAGTTTAACTTTGCAAGTCTTCAATGTGGGGTCGTTTAGATGTCAGTATTCCTATTCGCTGGTGGATCAATACATGTGTAAACAATAGATAAATATCTAGACATATTATAAACAAACATATATTTTTCACATAAACTTCCAGAGAACTTTAGTCTCCATCTGAGGATGTTGTGTCTGAATACATGAAAATATCATCAGTAATACTTGTTTCTCCCATATTCACAGAGTTATCCTGACAACTAGTGAAAAATGATCAGTCTGTCATACACAGGGGGGGGGGTGTGTGGATGACAAGGTACACGCGATATGACGTCACGATACAATTTATGACATAGTACTTCTGTAGCATCCAGACTGCAGTTCATATTTAAGTCAAACATGACTCAGATATGCGTAGGTCTATATGGACATGTAGATCATGCTAAAATCTACATAGACATATATTTAAGAAATGAGAGAAAAATAATCAACTCCTACCTTGAGTGTATGACAAAGGAATCTCAATCCTCTGGATAAGACTCTTGAATGCCAAATCTTCAGCAAGCCTGGGGTTTGCTATACAAAAATCTTAAAAATCCATGGCGATTGCGATTCCTTTATGATTTGTCATACACTCAAGGCAAGGGTTGATTCTATTATTCGGAGTACTAGGTGTTAGAAGAACATTGTACCCACTTAACATGTAAATTAGAGAGTGCCCAGCATAAATTGTCCTGTGTTATACTGCCCAGCATAAATTGTCCTGTGTTATACTGCCCAGCGTTAAATTGTCCTGTGTTATACTGCCCAGCGTTAAATTGTCCAGTGTTATACTGCCCAGCAATAGATTGCCCAGTGTTAGACTGCCCAGCATTAGATTGCCCAGTGTTAAGACTGCCCAGCATTAGATTGCCAAGTGTTAAGACTGCCCAGCATTAGATTGCCCAGTGTTAAGACTGCCCAGCATTAGATTGTCCAGTGTTATACTGCCCAGCAATAGATTGCCCAGTGTTAAGACTGCCCAGCATTAGATTGCCCAGTGTTAGACTGCCCAGCAATAGATTGCCAAGTGTTAAGACTGCCCAGCATTAGATTGTCCAGTGTTATACTGCCCAGCAATAGATTGCCCAGTGTTAAGACTGCCCAGCATTAGATTGCCCAGTGTTAGACTGCCCAGCAATAGATTGCCCAGTGTTGGACTACCCAAGCAATAGATTGCCCAGTGTTAGACTGCCCAGCAATAGATTGCCCAGTGTTAAGACTGCCCAGCAATAGATTGCCCAGTGTTAAGACTGCCCAGCATTAGATTGCCCAGTGTTAAGACTGCCCAGCATTAGATTGTCCAGTGTTAAGACTGCCGCCTATGGACAGACTTGTGAAATGCCATATTCATGATTTTTTCAGCATTAGATTGTCCAGTGTTATACTGCCCAGCAATAGATTGCCCAGTGTTAAGACTGCCCAGCATTAGATTGCCCAGTGTTAGACTGCCCAGCAATAGATTGCCCAGTGTTGGACTACCCAAGCAATAGATTGCCCAGTGTTAGACTGCCCAGCAATAGATTGCCCAGTGTTAAGACTGCCCAGCAATAGATTGCCCAGTGTTAAGACTGCCCAGCATTAGATTGCCCAGTGTTAAGACTGCCCAGCATTAGATTGTCCAGTGTTATACTGCCCAGCAATAGATTGCCCAGTGTTAAGACTGCCGCCTATGGACAGACTTGTGAAATGCCATATTCATGATTTTTTCAGCATTAGATTGTCCAGTGTTATACTGCCCAGCAATAGATTGCCCAGTGTTGGACTACCCAAGCAATAGATTGCCCAGTGTTAGACTGCCCAGCAATAGGTTGCCCAGTGTTATACTGCCCAGCAATAGATTGCCCAGTGTTAAGACTGCCCAGCATTAGATTGCCAAGTGTTAAGACTGCCCAGCATTAGATTGCCCAGTGTTAAGACTGCCCAACATTAGATTGTCCAGTGTTATACTGCCCAGCAATAGATTGCCCAGTGTTAAGACTGCCCAGCATTAGATTGCCCAGTGTTAGACTGCCCAGCAATAGATTGACCAGTGTTAGACTGCCCAGCAATAGATTGCCCAGTGTTAGACTGCCCAGCAATAGATTGCCCAGTGTTAGACTGCCCAGCAATAGATTGCCCAGTGTTAAGACTGCCCAGCATTAGATTGCCCAGTGTTAAGACTGCCCAGCAATAGATTGCCCAGTGTTAAGACTGCCCAGCAATAGATTGCCCAGTGTTAAGACTGCGGCCTATGGACAGACTTGTGAAATGCCATATTCATGATTTTTTCAAAGTTTTTCCCCATTACTAATAATCAGGTGCCAGTAGATATCAAAATTTCAGATATAAATTGATGGTCACTTTATTTATATTTATAATTTTTAGTGGTTTATTAATCTAGTCCTGCCAAAGAAGACAATTTATTCTCTCAATCTGTTGACAGTAGTAGCTATCTATCATGTATAAAACATACAGGCTCAATCATTTTGATAGTCTAAAGCTCATGATTCTCTTAACCTATGAGCCCGGTTGGCTAAATAAATTTTTCTGTGAATTCCAAACCCTGCATGTACTCTATTTACATGTCAGTGCTGTGTGTTAGCAGTACCTGTTCTCTATCAAAGTACCAGGTGATAAAGCTACCTGTTCTCTATCTGAGCACTGTGTGTCTGTGGTACCTGTTCTCTATCTGAGCACTGTGTGTCAGTGGTACCTGTTCTCTATCTGAGCACTGTGTGTCAGTGGTACCTGTTCTCTATCTGAGCACTGTGTGTCAGTGGTACCTGTTCTCTATCTGAGCACTGTGTGTCAGTGGTACCTGTTCTCTATCTGAGCACTGTGTGTCAGTGGTACCTGTTCTCTATCTGAGCGCTGTGTGTCAGTGGTACCTGTTCTCTATCTGAGCGCTGTGTGTCAGTGGTACCTGTTCTCTGAGTGCCCAGTGTTAGAGGTACCTGTTTGTATCTGAGTGTTAAAGGTACCTGTTCTCTATCTGAGCACTGTGTCTGTGGTACCTACCTGTTCTCTGAGTGCCCAGTGTTAGAGGTACCTGTTCTATATCTGAGCACTGTGTGTCTGTGGTACCTGTTCTCTGAGTGCCCAGTGTTAGAGGTACCTGTTCTATATCTGAGCACTGTGTGTCCGTGGTACCTGTTCTCTGAGTGCCCAGTGTTAGAGGTACCTGTTTGTATCCGAGTGTTACAGGTACTTGTTCTCTATCTGAGCGCTGTGTGTCCGTGGTACCTGTTCTCTATTTGAGCACTGTGTGTCCGTGGTACCTGTTCTCTATCAGAGCACTGTGTGTACGTGGTACCTGTTCTCTATCTGAGCACTGTGTGTACGTGGTACCTGTTCTCTATCAGAGCACTGTGTGTCAGTGGTACCTGTTCTCTATCTGAGCACTGTGTGTCCGTGGTACCTGTTCTCTATCAGAGCACTGTGTGTACGTGGTACCTGTTCTCTATCAGAGCACTGTGTGTCCGTGGTACCTGTTCTCTGAGTGCCCAGTGTTAGAGGTACCTGTTTGTATCCGAGTGTTACAGGTACTTGTTCTCTATCTGAGCACTGTGTGTCCGTGGTACCTGTTCTCTGAGTGCCCAGTGTTAGAGGTACCTGTTTGTATCTGAGTGTTACAGGTACTTGTTCTCTATCTGAGTGCCCAGTAATAGAGGTACCTGTCCTCTATCCGAGCGCCAAGTGTAAGAGGCACCCATTCTCTATCTAAGTGTTAGAGGTCCTCTCTCTGAGTGTAGTGATGTGACTACAACTTCATCACACGTAATATTATCATAACAAAGCATATGTCCGAAGGCTCCAGAAATTCTGTTTTCAAATCAATCATCAGTTTCACTTCTTGTTTAATTTAGATAAACAATCAATATTCAAGTGATCAGATCTTTTTTTTTCATTATTTTTCATATTAATAATTGCCAAATAAAATTAAAGAGCTTTTTTTTAAAGTAATGATGCAAAATCAGATCATTTTCATTGTTTTTCGTATTTTATGAACACAAGTATATCATATTCAAAGTGAAATTGTACTAAAATATGATATCAACACCTCCAGGGGGAATTTTATCCATTTTTGTATTTTTAGAGCGCTTTGTTGTTTTTTTTATAATTTTATTTTTTTTGGGGGGGTTAAGGAAATATATGTATTTAGGAATTACATAAGCGACTGAATAAACAAGGTGCTTTCATTTACAGGACCTCATTTGGTATTCAGAGTTTTAATGGCACACATACATGGAGGTTTTTAAACCTCTGAATTACAGTACAAAACAAAGAGGCTAAAAGCTTTAGGAAAATTATCAGGGTTTGGTTGGAAACGAAAAAAAACTGAACAATAAACATTTCTCAAAACAGAATTAAACTTGTTAAATGATGTTTTCATGATTATTTTGTGTTTTCTGACACCATGAATAAAAAAAAACCCAACAAATTCAAGCTTTGCAATCACGCAAAATAATTAGTGAGGTTGTCACTTTAGGTTTTGATCTATGTTCTTTTTGATAATTATTGTGCAGTAGCTGCCTAAATCAGGCAATCTCTAGACAACGACGTTTGAACATACCTCTTTAATTCTGTCCACATACATGTAGACCATGTACCTACATGTATAAAGGTTTTAAATATGTTCATTGGCATTTCATAAATGTAGTTTATTGGTGTTATTAAATTTTCATTTGTTTTGATCTGTATTTGCCTGTGGACTCACAACATGTATGATCGAGGGATTGATTTGAAGTTAGAATCTCATACCAAAGTGGCTATTAACTCATCAACCCTTGAAAAATAATGGACTCTTCTGTAAATCAATGATTTGGGCCAGTCCAAATGTGTCTCTAGGGGTGAATGAGTTACCGGTTTACTTATGCATTGTGTTTAGTGCAATATTGCTCATGAATTAGCCAAATATTTGGTTGACGCAAATTAAATTAATAGCTTTTAAAGATGTATGTTGAAATGAACGCAACTCATTCACCCCTAAAACACTTTTGGACTGGTCCAAGTCAATGATTTACATAAGAATCCATTGTTTTTTGGAGGAATTGATGAGTTTAATATGCAGCTATGCATCAAAAACTTGAAATGAACAACTTAACTTTTAAACTGAAAGCAGGGGAATTTATGGAAACAATCTTCTTTATCATAAGAATACCTGTTCTTACCTCAGCAGTCATTGCATCTATTATATATACATTTGTCAAAATCTAGGTCAATGCTAGTATTTCTGGGATTGCATCTATCCACATGTACACAAAATTAACCCATCAACCCCTGAAAGACAATAGACTCTTCTGTAAATCAATGACTTAGAACAGTTCAAATGTGTCTTTAGAAGTAAATGGGTTAATGAGCTAAATTGTAACAGACGACAAGAAACCATCAGCGTTTATATTTTAATTACGTTAAGCAGTTTCAAAACCTTAGTGGGAAGTGTTCTTCAGTTTCATTTCATTAAAACAGCCGTAAATAAACAACATCACTGATTTCAACTTTTATAACGAAAAATCATAGATTTCAACTTATAAAACGAAAAAAAAATCAATTTTTAAACAAGTCTGTAAAGTTCTTTTTTAAAATTACAAAGGCAATTCCTTTTTACTACTTCCTTATTATGAGTAACATTTTATATTTAAAAACCGATTCTACTGAAGATGGTGTCATTTGCAGTATTATGATGTACACGTTTAAATCGTAAGATTAAAAGCAACATCAATCGGCACACGATTAGATTTCTAAGAATCATTGCTCTAGTTCTTTGCTGTAAAGCAACGCAGATGTGACCAAATTTTTTCATAATCTTAAATTGTGCAAACACAATGTCACTTGAGACTAGGATGATCCCAACATAGAGCTTTTGATCTTCACTTCCAATTAACTTGCTGTCTATTCTCCATGGTCTAAAGTACCTCACCAAGAACAAGATTTCCAAAATTGAATGTATTGTACGTGAAGCCATGGTTTAAACACGTAATTGAAAATAGATAATGTTACATAATTTTTTTGCTTCGAAAATTTGCTGCAATTTTGGGGTTCGCATGTATTGACAGGCTGTAATGGCAAATGTTTTGCCTGCTTATTCTAATGGTGAAATGTAGAGATCGTTTATGTAAATGGTTCCTCCGAGATCTGCCAAGATAAAGACAATTCCTCAACAACGTGGTGACAATGAACTATTTTCTCTTAAGTATATTCCAAGGTCCAATAAAACAGCAAGACATCATGAAATGAGTTTTGTCATGCCAACTTAATCTTCACATGTATACATCAAATGGAAATAGCAATCATCAACATACATGTACATGTATATAGGGAAATCAAGAAAGCACTTGGCAGGACCCAGAAGGTCAAAAAGGTGAAAGGTCAAAGAGAGGTCCAAAAGTTCAGAGGATTTGGAGAGGTCTGACAGTTCAAATGACACAGAGAAGTTCCATATATTTAAAAAGCTCCTAAAGGATTAAGATACTGTACAAACAATTCTCGAATTATCACCACTTGATACATCGCCATTCTGGCAACATTACATCCTTTTTTACAGGAATGTTTTTATCGCATTGTTCAGAAATGTTTCTCTCCCCCCCCACCTCCCCACTTTATAAAATACTCTGTATAATGCCAAATTCATTATCAAAATCAACTTTTCTACTTTGAGAATAAATGTTCATTTCAAAATGGCAGTATCTGATATACTGTTTGTTTGTTTGTTTGTTTGTTTGTTTATTGTTGTTTAACGTCCCACTCAAGAATATTTCACTCATATGGAGACGTCACCAAATGCCGGTGAAGGGCTTAAAATTTTGGCCTATGCTCGGCACTTATGGCCATTGAGTAGTGAGGGTTCTTTAAAGTGCCGACACCTACTGTGACATGGGACCTCCTGTTTTTACAGGCTTATCTGATACACTGCTAAAGGTGTTAGTGGTCAATGAAATGCCCATTATGGCATATTGGTCACTATAGATCACTATAAAGCCAGCCAACAGTAGTTAAATAATGCAATTCAGGAATTAATAAACAAAATAATTACTGAATATGAACTATTATCCTGTTTTCTCTTCATTAAAGATATATCAATGCTACCTAAGAACAGGAACTCTATTCCCCCTCCCCAAGAGGTAAGAATTCATGATCAATTCACTGCCAAACTCGACTAACAGCCATAATTTCTAAATAACAAAAAGGTGTTAGCTTTTCGAGAACTGACTGTATATATGACAGTGATTTCATGCATTGTAGGACATTTTTCAATACATTCTTCCTCCCTTTTTTTGTTAACAAAACAATTATCATTTTTATACATCAGAATATCTGTGATATGAAATATCATCAAAAAGAAATCTGTTATTTTGATATCAATAAAAAAGAGATTTTATAACCATGCTGAGAATCTGATAAACAACAAGATCGTTACATCTAGTTTACAATTTTTCATTAACTCAAGGTCAACATTCTTTTTTCATTTATTTCTCTCTATGATACATTAATGCTAAGATTGATTCATTATTGATGATCTCCATTTATTCGTGCCAATCATTAAACCAACCTATCAATATGTCGTCTAACTGCTAACTCGCTTATGACAATTATGAGGTACAGAATCTAGTCCGAATTGGAAGTGGAAGTAACTGATATGTTTTTGATCGCAAGTTTCAACTGTTACAATATACCCTCAACTGACCTTGATTCATTCATCAAGGCCAATCATGAAATGAACATGAGCTATAAACATACATGTGTAGGTTAAAGATACAGTATGAGGACAAGAGGTGAAATTGACACTTAAACATCCAGAAAAAAGAAACTGAAAGGAATGAGGCCAACATGAAAATATTATTTGTTTAATGTGCCCCACCTAGTAAATTCAGAAGCCAGTCGGTTGGTAAACAATTTTTTTAACTAATGTATATATGTAAGTTGGACAAAAATTTTGGTTTTTTATCAATAAATAAATTGAGCATAACTGCTTATGAACTTGGCATCGGGCATACCTATTCTGCCCCACTCTGGAACCACCCCTGGGCCAATCTGGCTGAAAACTACAAACTTGGTAAAGGACTTTGAGCAATTGCTTCCTGTTTCAGAGAAGAAGTTGAAAATATGAAAAGTTTGCATACGGACGGGTGCCTGACGGGGAGGGATCACAATAGCTCATTTGAGCCTTCACAGCTCAGGTGAGCTAAAAAATGACACTCAAAAATTCCCAATGACATTAAAAATTAACAAATAGTAGCTCTAATTCAAATTTTTTTCTGGTAACAATATATTTTCAATCATGAAAAACACTCACGGAAGATTGTGACATTCTTGTAAGGTCAGATATTCTTACACATACGAATGTATCTGCTGTGGTGAATGCAGCTAGTATTTTCATTAGGAACTGGAGATTCCATTACTGCCTTGGAAAATTGTTTTCCGACCAGAAGCAATAAAACAAAGGAAAAACAGTAATTTGTTATCAATTTAAGTGCTATCGCATGCTAGACACTATAATGTTACAATGCCTCTGACTTGTTGCCATAACTTCCCACAGGGACACCTCCGGGGAGAAAGACAATATTTGTTTGTAATGATTCAATGATAGATAATGACAATGACAAATAGACGGCCATGATTTTAATACCCAGGGTGCCATGCTTTATTGGCCCGATACACAAACGACTTTGTCTTACAATCATCTTTTTTTCGACAGATTTTCAATGCCAAATTGCTTCCTTTGATTTTCGATACCATATTACAGTGCTTGTCGATTTTGTATTTTATTGGAAATATTTCATTAGAGAAACGTTGATACATCGGAAAGCAATAAAGAAAATTGCTACCGCAGCTCTGGATGAAAAAAGAAATCTTTGAAACTGCGATGATTGCAGTAATCATTAAATTATGGACACCCGGAGCTGCTGCCTTATAAAACGAAGGCAGATCGGGTCATCAGGTATGAACGTATTAGTCAAATACGGCTTTATAAATAATTGTTCCTGATCATATTCTGCGAGAAACAATTTCCTATAAAATCTAATGGACAGAGACATATTCAAAACTCCATGATAATCAACTAAAGTGATAATAGAATTGTCAGTGCAGTGGAGATCGAATTTCCAGGTTAATGATGAAAACACATGTTCTCAGGAGATAAATTCCTGCGGAGCTCAGATGCTATAGACTGCAACCTTAAAGATAAACGTAAATGTAAGTGTAATCTTACCTGGTTACACCTGGAACAGTACTTTACTGTCTTTGTATTACCTGTGGTTAAAACAACAATTAAGGGGCAAGGGACTTCCCACCCTACTGTAGGGGTCCAAAATAAGGCACCACTCCAAACGGAAAAAAAAAAAATGCATTTTTTTCCAAACTGAAGTCAAATGACAATGTTACTTGAACAGATATGTACACATATTTTCAAACCGTTTTGTGTATTTCTAGATTTCACAAATTCAATAAAATGTTGCTAAAATTCCCAATTCAATAGACCAGGCCCCATTGGAAAATTCCATGGGGGGCCTCTGTGGTCATGTGGTTAAAGCATCAAGCTTTAAACCATGAAGTCTCTCACCTCTGGTTTGCGCAGGTTCAATTCCCGCTCGATGCTAAGCTGATTTTGTGGACAAAATTGTCAGTTTGCTTGCGGAAGACCAGTGGTCTACATCCTAGTGCAATGGAACCAGGGTCCAAAGTCACCAAATTTTACTCAGTACTCAAGCACAACTCACTTCCCATGATTTTAAGGTTAAAACCCACAAAATATTCTGTTACTGGACATGTTTGTATATTGATGGCATACAATTGTAAATAATGACCAAAATTATTGCTCAATGGATGAAATATTTCAAAAAAATTGTTTGAGTATGTACTCAAATTTTGAGTTCCGTACTCAACATATTTATTTTTTTTTTTTCAGGAAAATCAAGATAATGTCAAAAAACATAAAAAATTCACACAAAAAAGGGGAAATAACTCACATAAGGGTCAATCTGACAATATCCACCAAAATAAAATATTGGTAGATTTTTGCAAGCCGCTCATTTTAAGGTAACAGCTTTTTTCTCCTAGCTTTAATAAATTTGGAGAAACATGTATTAAATCAAAAATATCTGCTGACTCATTCATTCTATATTTAGCCATGGCAGTCATGTTTGGTCCTAGCCCCTTTTCATTCACAAACTTTATGCGACTTTACATGGCTATACTTCCTGTCAAGTTTGGTTCAAATTGACACAATGATTCTATAGAATTAGTAAAAACTGTTGAAAATTTTACAAAAAAAAAAAAAAATTTAGTTTACTTAGGTGCCTGTGACCTTGACCTTTGACCCAATGACCTTGAAATTTTGCAAAAATGATACTTGGATAATTCCTTATAATTTTCTCATATATATATATATATATATATATATATATATATATATATATATATATATATATATATATATGTATACATATTTGTATACAACAAGCTAATTCATAGAATTTAGATATGTTATTGAACATGTATTACAGAATAAAGTGAGCTGGTTAAAATAAGCATAGACTGAATATTACATAAAAAGTCGATCAGTTTTGACTTATTAAACAAAATTGTAATACAGTTGTACACTGCATTACTGAAGAGCCCCCTAGTGGCTCGTTTATGGACAGATTTCGTATTCGTTCGCAAACTTTGTAGATATAGATTTTACAATCATGCATACAAAAGTTGAAAGTCATCTGATCACTGGTTCATGAGAAGATTTTTAAAGATGTACCAAATTTTGGTCCTTTTTAGCACCTTCTGGGGCCCCTATAGGACCTAGCCCTTTTTATTTACAAACTTTATGTGGCTTTACATGGGGATGCTATATGCCAAGTTTGATTAAAATTGGTCCACTGGTTCTTGAGAAGAAGTTGAAAATGTGTATATGTTAATGACACATGACAATTAATACGCTATGGAAATTTGAAACTACACCCACCAACCCCATCCCAGCCAAAACACAAAATGTAAAAAATAGAGGAAAAATTGAAATTGATCATTTGCCAAACGATCATTTAACAATAGAAATTTCACTGGTTTAAGTGTCAGCACTTTATAATTATAATGAAATCATTCAAGTGGTTTACTAACCAAGTCATGAACACAATATGGTGTTGCATCAGCAATATTCCACTTGTTTGTGCAATTCTAAGCAGAGTCCTGAATATACTGTACAATTTGATTATTTTCTATTCTGATATCTTGCAATGGCCTTGAAAATGGATGGCCATATACAATGTATTCACACACAAAAAAAAAAAATTCGCCACAAACATTGTATGAATATCAGCTACTGCAGTGACGTATCCTCTGCAGAGTTTCGTTTTTTTTATTAACACTAATGAACTGAGTATATTTCAGTTTTATTTCATTTGAAACGGCAATTAGGACACATTCTGCGGATATTAAATCGGGAATAATTAGGAATTAAGTCCGGTTGTGATTTCAATGAAGGACAATAGTTCCATTGTTCATTTTGTACATGCAATAAAACAGACTTGCCAAAACTGTGGCCATCACAATGCATCACTGTCTGCCTGATATGTCAAAATGACAAAAATCAAATTTCAGCCAGCCACTTAAACCAAGTCCAGAATAAAGTTTCTCTTAATTCACAATTTTTTTTTTTCTATCAGGAGAGCAGTAACAGTGGCCTGAGTTACGTAGAGCATCGTAGAGCATTGCATATTTAACCATGAAATCTGTCGACTCTGGTAAGCATCGTAGAGCATTGCATATTTAACCATGAAATCTGTCGACTCTGGTAAGCATCGTAGAGCATTGCATATTTAACCATGAAATCTGTCGACTCTGGTAAGCATCGTAGAGCATTGCATATTTAACCATGAAATCTGTCGACTCTGGTAAGCATCGTAGAGCATTGCATATTTAACCATGAAATCTGTCGACTCTGGTAAGCATCGTAGAGCATTGCATATTTAACCATGAAATCTGTCGACTCTGGTAAGCATCGTAGAGCATCGCATATTTAACCATGAAATCTGTCGACTCTGGTAAGCATCGTAGAGCATCGCATATTTAACCATGAAATCTGTCGACTCTGGTAAGCATCGTAGAGCATTGCATATTTAACCATGAAATCTGTCGACTCTGGTAAGCATCGTAGAGCATTGCATATTTAACCATGAAATCTGTCGACTCTGGTAAGCATCGTAGAGCATTGCATATTTAACCATGAAATCTGTCGACTCTGGTAAGCATCGTAGAGCATTGCATATTTAACCATGAAATCTGTCGACTCTGGTAAGCATCGTAGAGCATTGCATATTTAACCATGAAATCTGTCGACTCTGGTAAGCATCGTAGAGCATTGCATATTTAACCATGAAATCTGTCGACTCTGGTAAGCATCGTAGAGCATTGCATATTTAACCATGAAATCTGTCGACTCTGGTAAGCATCGTAGAGCATTGCATATTTAACCATGAAATCTGTCGACTCTGGTAAGCATCGTAGAGCATTGCATATTTAACCATGAAATCTGTCGACTCTGGTAAGCATCGTAGAGCATTGCATATTTAACCATGAAATCTGTCGACTCTGGTAAGCATCGTAGAGCATTGCATATTTAACCATGAAATCTGTCGACTCTGGTAAGCATCGTAGAGCATTGCATATTTAACCATGAAATCTGTCGACTCTGGTAAGCATCGTAGAGCATTGCATATTTAACCATGAAATCTGTCGACTCTGGTAAGCATCGTAGAGCATTGCATATTTAACCATGAAATCTGTCGACTCTGGTAAGCATCGTAGAGCATTGCATATTTAAACCATGAAATCTGTCGACTCTGGTAAGCATCGTAGAGCATTGCATATTTAACCATGAAATCTGTCGACTCTGGTAAGCATCGTAGAGCATTGCATATTTAACCATGAAATCTGTCGACTCTGGTAAGCATCGTAGAGCATTGCATATTTAACCATGAAATCTGTCGACTCTGGTAAGCATCGTAGAGTGCATTGCATATTTAACCATGAAATCTGTCGACTCTGGTAAGCATCGTAGAGCATTGCATATTTAACCATGAAATCTGTCGACTCTGGTAAGCATCGTAGAGCATTGCATATTTAACCATGAAATCTGTCGACTCTGGTAAGCATCGTAGAGCATTGCATATTTAACCATGAAATCTGTCGACTCTGGTAAGCATCGTAGAGCATTCGCATATTTAACCATGAAATCTGTCGACTCTGGTAAGCATCGTAGAGCATTGCATATTTAACCATGAAATCTGTCGACTCTGGTAAGCATCGTAGAGCATTGCATATTTAACCATGAAATCTGTCGACTCTGGTAAGTCATCGTAGAGCATTGCATATTTAACCATGAAATCTGTCGACTCTGGTAAGCATCGTAGGGCATTGCATATTTAACCATGAAATCTGTCGACTCTGGTAAGCATCGTAGAGCATTGCATATTTAACCATGAAATCTGTCGACTCTGGTAAGCATCGTAGAGCATTGCATATTTAACCATGAAATCTGTCGACTCTGGTAAGCATCGTAGAGCATTGCATATTAACCATGAAATCTGTCGACTCTGGTAAGCATCGTAGAGCATTGCATATTTAACCATGAAATCTGTCGACTCTGGTAAGCATCGTAGAGCATTGCATATTTAACCATGAAATCTGTCGACTCCGGTAAGCATCGTAGAGCATTGCATATTTAACCATGAAATCTGTCAACTCTGGTAAGCATCGTAGAGCATTGCATATTTAACCATGAAATCTGTCAACTCTGGTAAGCATCGTAGAGCATTGCATATTTAACCATGAAATCTGTCGACTCTGGTAAAATCGTAGGGCATTGCATATTTAACCATGAAATCTGTCGACTCTGGAAAGCATCGTAGAGCATTGCATATTGAACCATGAAATCTGTCGACTCTGGTAAGCATCGTAGAGCATTGCATATTTAACCATGAAATCTGTCGACTCTGGTAAGCATCGTAGAGCATTGCATATTTAACCATGAAATCTGTCGACTCTGGTAAGCATCGTAGAGCATTGCATATTTAACCATGAAATCTGTCGACTCTGGTAAGCATCGTAGAGCATTGCATATTTAACCATGAAATCTGTCGACTCTGGTAAGCATCGTAGAGCATTGCATATTTAACCATGAAATCTGTCGACTCTGGTAAGCGTGCATGGTTTCACTACAGATACATTGTAACTGGGTTCTCTCCTGACTGTCACCATATAATATAAAAAATCTCAGATACCAAAGTATAAATCTTTAGGATGTCCAGGATATAGATACACATCTGGTAAAAATGGACAAACACCGACCTCTGGAAATCAAGAGGTGGGATCAGGTGCCATGGAGGAGTAAGCATCCCCTGTCGACCGGTCACTCGCCATGAGTCCACAGTCAAATCAAAATGAAATATATGAGGAACGAATCCTCATCACAATTGGTACAGATGTCTCAACACCTGTCACATTCCATTTAGTGAAACAGTAATCGCAAACAAGAACAATATACCGACCCTAAAATTTGCAGAACGTTGACATCAAACAGTTTTCTATATCCCTGTGTCAATAATTTGTCAGAGAGTAGTTTACCTCTGTATATGAAAAGTTCATATGTTGAACACGCCCTGGCATATCGGATCATTTGTGAAATATAAACTCCATATGCAGGTGACTGTGGGATATTACTCCTTAAATGTGGAAAATTTATGATGGGAAAGCTGAAATCATTGTGTTTGTTGAGCAACTGTTGAGTGCAGAACAAAACACTAATTCAAATGTAAAACAAACAAAATCGATCATGAAAAAAATTTTTTTTTACTAAATAATATCCCCCCCCCCTATTGTATTGATTTAAAAGGTGCACTACCAATAACATGTATGATTAAATGGGGTAAAAAAACGAGTTGCCGCATACAAGAAGCCTGGAGAGTTCCTTAAACAAAAGATATACTGTACAACATACCCGCAAAGGTCAATTTTTGACTTTTTTTTACTTATACACCTTTTCACGATAACAGTTGTCCTTTCTGATACCGTTTTATGCCATATTCATTATTTTTCAGTTATGTGGTGGCGGCCAGTTTTTATTGGTGGGGGAGAGAACCTGGTTACAATGTACCCAGAAAGAGACCACCGGCCTTCCGCAAATAAACTGGCAAACTTTCTCACAAAAATTGAGTCCAGCAAGTCTCAAACTTGTGCCGACCAAAAGTGAGAGACTTAATGGTTCAAAGTGTGATGCTCTAATCACTCTCAGCCACAGAGGCCCCCACAACTGCGGTCCTGTAGCAAAATGATGCAGTGTCCCGGAAAATAACATCAGGAAATAATCGGCTACTTTGACGACGTCTATGTTTTGGGGAGGAATTTGTATCATTTTACCATAAAAAATAATAGGACTGCAGTTATCGTTAAAAGGCCTATAAGCACTGTTATAAATAAACAAATTACCAAAATTAGTATTTTAAGTGAAACTATAACTGAAACTGAATAAACCAGAATGCGATTCCATTCTAAATATTCAATGCTAGCTAATTTTCTTGAAAATATTAACAAGACAATTTAGAATCAATATGCGCATTCTCATTTAGCATAACAAAAATCAGGTAAAATTACATGGGGAGATGTACACAGAAACTCGGAAATGAAACGCAATAGTGACAGCACGAACCCAGCTGGAATGATGATTTAAACAGGGCAGGTCTTGAGTAAATGTAATTTTGTTATTTCATTAGTGAGTCACACACTGAAAAGTCTCTGGTGACGCGGTGCCATGCGGTAATTTACAGGAATGCGGATCCAAACAAAAATGATATGAATGTAAGAAATAATCAAATTATAAATAAACTTCATTCCAAATTCCAGCACTTAATCAATTTCTTTTCTCTTAACAGATGTCAATGCTAGATTTCTATCATAACATTTGCAGTAGTCAATGACAACTGCTCTCGGAGGACTGGTGGTCAATCGTGACGAATTGTCTTTTCATGACACAGCTACAGTGTGTCACTTAAGTTAAGTGCTTTACCCACAGCAGTGTCGCTAATGACACGTGTCATCATGACAATTTATGACTACTGAAATGTGATTCAACTTGACGAGTATCTCTAATGACAAAATACGGTTTCTTTAAAGTTTCAAACTGGCATTAAAGGCTACCTCTGTATAATGGGTACCTGCCTATAAAGGCCATTCACCTATATCCTTTAACTTTTTTATATCAAATAGACCTGTTTATCAAGGCAACCTGTCTATAATGGCTACTTATGCCTCTTCCTGTGAGTGGTCTTTATGTCTTTATAGATAAGTTTGACTTTCATTTTTCTGAAAAGTTTCAGGCAAGAGCCAAACCAAGAATCATTCACTGGGCTCCTACTTGGGAGTCCAAACCTGTAAATATTTTTTTTCATTTGATGTTTTTATGTTTTATCATAATTATCTTTCAGATATCGCAAGATGGCAGGCAAGAAATGCATCAAATGTCTAGATCACATAGACAGGATTTACGCATATACCGTCTTT
This sequence comes from Atrina japonica, assembly GCA_030159075.1. NCBI lineage: Eukaryota > Metazoa > Mollusca > Bivalvia > Pterioida > Pinnidae > Atrina > Atrina japonica. The sequence continues at coordinate 1,789,152 of BROG01000023.1, forward strand.
ACCCAGTTCACTGAATTATTTATCGATATTATTGTTCCAGCTCGGGACGAAAAAGTGCATGACAAACAACGATAATCCGCAGTATTTACAAGCTCAAAGCTGTTGACCCCGCCTCATCAGTGTTCCTCCATTTATAGTCGATTACATTTATCATACCCTGGACAATAAACATCAAGGGCGAGAAATAAAACAACAACAAAAAAAGAACAGCTTTTAGTGATAATAACTTAAATAAGAGGTTTCTAGTGAAAATAAAAGTTCAAAAATTAGTACATGAAGCAAGATATATGTATGTATGTATATCAAGCTTTTTTCTGTAGTTTTCAATTAGCCCCATTCCCAGTGAGAATACATGTGTTATTCCTAATTTGATGAAAAAAAAATTCCCAATATGGTATTGAGGCCATGACCCTAATGAAAAAAAAATCAATGTAAGGGTAAATGCATTCAAATTCAATTCACGAATGGCATTTTCCCAAAATTGACAGAAAAAGGCCTGTATGTACAAATGTACTGCAAAACCACCTAACTGACTCCAAGTGCCTAAGTGGTCTGATTAGCAAGGTGGTTTGATTAGCAAGGCAGTCTGAATACCAAGGTGGTCTTTTTAGTGAGGGTCTGGACTTATATAAGAGACTGAATATTAACGGTATTACAGATGTGGTGGTCTTTTACGCGAGGTGGTCTCCTAAGCAAATGGTCTTTAGACAATGTTTAATAGTATATATATATATACACAGTGTACAATGTAACTTCCGAAAACCAGTCCTTGTAAATATCGGAAACTTCCTGATTTTGGGCCAGTGATTTTCCATTTCAAATTTGCCTCAATTCCATTTCATGACCCCTGCAAAGGGGAAATAATCAAAAATAATTAGTGTAAATAGGTTGGTTATTTTCAAGAATATTCTCAGAATTGACGGAGCCATAAATTATTAAGTTTATTCAAAATCTTCATTATATTAAATACAATAGAGATTCTAGTATACAACAGAAATGGCCGACTTGAAACATCTCTAACAGAAATGGCTGACTATAGAAACATCTCAAACAGAAATGGCTGACTAAAAACATCTCTAACAGAAATGGCTGGCTAGAAACATCTCTAACAGAAATGGCTGGCTAGAAACATCTCTAACAGAAATGGCTGACTATAGAAACATCTCTAACAGAAATGGCTGACTAAAAACATCTCTAACAGAAATGGCTGACTATAGAAACATCTCTAACAGAAATGGCTGACTATAGAAACATCTCTAACAGAAATTGCTAACTAGAAACATCTGTTACAGAAATGGCTGACTAGAAACATCTCTAACAGAAATGGCTGGCTAGAAACATCTATAACAGAAATGGCTGACTATAGAAACATCTCTAACAGAAATGGCTGACTATAGAAACATCTCTAACAGAAATGGCTGGCTAGAAACATCTCTAACAGAAATGGCTGATTATACAAACATCTTTAACAGAAATGGCTGACTAAAGAAACATCTCTAACAGAAATAACTGGCTAGAAACATCTCAAACAGAAATGGCTGACTATAGAAACCTCTCTAACAGAAATAACTGGCTAGAAACATCTCTAACAGAAATGGCTGACTATAGAAACCTCTCTAACAGAAATAACTGACTAGAAACATCTCTAACAGAAATGACAGAAATGGCTGACTATAGAAACCTCTCTAACAGAAATAACTGGCTAGAAACATCTCTAACAGAAATGGCTGACTATAGAAACCTCTCTAACAGAAATAACTGGCTAGAAACATCTCTAACAGAAATGGCTGACTATAGAAACCTCTCTAACAGAAATAACTGGCTAGAAACATCTCTAACAGAAATGGCTGACTATAGAAACCTCTCTAACAGAAATAACTGGCTAGAAACATCTCTAACAGAAATGGCTGACTATAGAAACCTCTCTAACAGAAATAACTGGCTAGAAACATCTCTAACAGAAATGGCTGACTATAGAAACCTCTCTAACAGAAATAACTGGCTAGAAACATCTCAAACAGAAATGGCTGACTATAGAAACATCTCTAACAGAAATAACTGGCTAGAAACATCTCAAACAGAAATGGCTGACTATAGAAACCTCTCTAACAGAAATAACTGGCTAGAAACATCTCAAACAGAAATGTCTGACTAGAAACCTCTCTAACAGAAATGACTGACTATAGAAACATCTCTAACAGAAATGGCTGACTAGAAACCTCTCTAACAGAAATGACTGACTATAGAAACATCTCTAACAGAAATGGCTGACTATAGAAACCTCTAACAGAAATGGCTGACTATAGAAACATCTCTAACAAAAATGACTGACTGTAGAAACTTCTCTAACAGAAATGGCTGACTATAGAAACATCTCTAACAGAAATGATCTCTAACAGAAATGACTGACTATAGAAACCTCTCTAACAGAAATGACTGACTGTAGAAACATCTCTAACAGAAATGGCTGACTAGAAACATCTCTAACAGAAATGGCTGACTATAGAAACATCTCTAACAGAAATGACTGACAAGAAACATCTCTAACAGAAATGGCTGACTATAGAAACCTCTAACAGAAATGATCTCTAACAGAAATGGCTGACTATAGAAACATCTATAACAGAAATGATCTGTAACAGAAATGACTGACTATAGAAACCTCTTACAGAAATGGCTGACTATAGAAACCTCTAACAGAAATGATCTCTAACAGAAATGGCTGACTATAGAAACCTCTAACAGAAATGGCTGACTATAGAAACCTCTAACAGAAATGATCTCTAACAGAAATGGCTGACTATAGAAACCTCTAACAGAAATGGCTGACTATAGAAACCTCTAACAGAAATTATCTCTAACAGAAATGGCTGACTATAGAAACCTCTAACAGAAATGGCTGACTATAGAAACCTCTAACAGAAATTATCTCTAACAGAAATGGCTGACTATAGAAACCTCTAACAGAAATGATCTGTAACAGAAATGACTGACTATAGAAACCTCTTACAGAAATGGCTGACTATAGAAACCTCTAATAGAAATGATCTCTAACAGAAATGGCTGACTATAGAAACATCTCTAACAGAAATGGCTGACTATAGAAACATCTCTAACAGAAATGGCTGACTATAGAAACCTCTCTAACAGAAATGGCTGACTAGAAACATCTCTAACAGAAATGGCTGACTAGAAACATCTCTAACAGAAATGGCTGACTAGAAACATCTCTAACAGAAATGGCTGACTAGAAACATCTCTAACAGAAATGGCTGACTAGAAACATCTCTAACAGAAATGGCTGACTAGAAACATCTCTAACAGAAATGGCTGACTAGAAACATCTCTAACAGAAATAGCTGACTAGAAACATCTCTAACAGAAATGGCTGACTAGAAACATCTCTAACAGAACTGTCTGACTAGAAACATCTCTAACAGAAATGACTGACTGTAGAAACATCTCTAACAGAAATGTCTGACTAGAAACATCTCTAACAGAAATGGCTGACTATAGAAACATCTCTAACAGAAATGTCTGACTAGAAACATCTCTAACAGAAATGGCTGACTATAGAAACATCTCTAACAGAAATGGCTGACTAGAAACATCTCTAACAGAAATGGCTGACTATAGAAACACTTGAATTGTTATACAGTCATAACGGACCTTGATATAACAGCAATTTTTGGTGAATGGCAGAAATTTCAAGGGAACGAATTTACATCCTTGTTAATTTGTTCGATATAACAGCATATTGCTTTCTGGCATCAGCAGTGATTTTCGGGATCAAACATGCATTTTACCTCTAGAATTGACTTGTTATAACAGCAAAGCATCAAAAATGAAAAATTGTTACCATAATTAATTAAAGTGATAGAATGAAAATAACAATAAAAACATTTTTACGAGTTGATGGAACATCAACTAAGTTAAGTTATGCTAAGTTGTTTATTGGGAACAAGTCAAAGCACATTTTGCAGTATGGGGTTAATAACACATTATATTCACGCAAAATTACACAAGTATGCGCATTTCAGCAACATAAACTCAACTTCAAGACTGAAATTTCCAAATCACACTTTTATTCGAGTATTTTTGCTTTTTAAAATGACAAAAATATAGTAATGATTCACTGAAAAATATAAGTCTACAAGACTTGTACAAATATATGCTATTAAAGGTCAGTTCGGTGTCCTTTATGAATTTTAAGATATTATAAATTTGCTTTAGAATGTTACTTTTCAATTTTTTTTACTCTTGTGATAGAATTGACATTAAAAAGGATAGAATTCTTGCACACGATTAATATGCAAATGAATTTTGGTCAAGTTTCCCTTACTGTGTATTGGCAAGATCTGACGGTGAAGTTGGACATAGAAGTTGCGTCATTCCTCATTCACGTGATCTTAACTCATGAGAAACTCATGGTAGTCTTTGAAGTTGGGAAAATGTTTTACATGTACACGTATTGACCTAGAGATTTAAGGCTACTGATAGGAAGTATATAGCGTAAGGGTATAATAATGCCCTGTCACATAGAAATTTAATATCGATGAAATGATTTTTATAAGCACAAAATTTTATAAACATCTCTGATCTATGTAGTTTGTTGCATAATAAATAAGCCATCAGTACTCACGTTAGGCCAAATGTCTGACCCGATTTTTGTTAATTTTTTTGTAAAATCTAATTTTACCGAATTAAAAAGTATTCAGGTTACCGAGTGTATCATACCTCATTAAAACTTACGATTGCCATCAACTCGTATCAGTACTTTCAGTACTTTGATTATTTGTTGTAGTCATTAAAATTTCATCAATGCAAGCATACTGAATTGAGGTTTAACACCTAATAGGGGTTTAACAACAAAGGATGTTCATGCAATCTAATTTTGATGCCAAACTCAGTAACTTGATATAACAGCATATTTGATATAACGACAATTTCACTGGATCCCAACCTGGCCGTTTTAACAAGAGCTGACTGCAAATTGTACATGTATGTTCTTAGTCCAACTGTCAACACGTCTCTCCAATTTAATGAATTAAAAACTGAACAGATTATAATAAAACTAGAAAAATCTCTGCTTGCCATTAATCATGTCATCCACCTTCTGTTTTAAAGTAATTTTCTCTTAGTGAGAAGCAGGTGTTTGCCTGTAGTAAGTACCAATAAATGTCATTAATAAAGTAGCCATAAATACATGTTAGATAAAGTAGCGTTAGTAAGCGACCTCATTTTGCTCCCGTTTTGTTCCGATATAGTTCTTCAGATTTCTGATACTGTGCTCTAAACATTATTATTGTGTATTTGATTTTCAGGGCATCATTACAAAAATTATTTTTTTATTTGCCCCATGACCAGTAGATTCTAGTTTTTAGAAAGTGGGTCAGTTGGAAGTCATACATTCTCTTTTTCTATTTTGATATATGAAATGGCCAAAATTTCAGGTTCTTGGTAAGAATATAAAATTGTAGGTCTCCACAAGTACAAGTAGTTCATATGCAATATTTTACATGTACATTTATGTATACATATTTGTGAACTTTTTTGGCATCTTCACTTAGCAGGTCATATACTGATATAGTCAAACCAATCTTGAGAGACCACCTGTCCTGAGAGACCACTCTCATGAGAGACCACCTGTCCTGAGAGACCACTCTCATGAGAGACCACCTGTCTTGTGAAAACACATTCTGAAAACCAGTGTTAAATAATCCTCTAAATAAAACTGTTCACTCGTCAACCCCCTGAAGTCACATTTGGACCCGCCCATTCCAAAGAATGGTTAAGTCCACTGTCAGAATTCAGGGGTGTATGATTTAGAATAAAAATTCTAAAACAGTTTTCTGTGCAATATGAACTTGTTCACTCCTGAATTATGCTTGTAGACCATCCCATTTATTGATCTGGGTGAGTCTAAATGTGACCATAGGGGTTGATTAATTAGGAATCACCTGTCTTGAGAGACCACTGCACATCTGAGTGGTGGATGAGGTGACAGGTTTCACTGTACTGTATATGCAAAGAATGGCTACAAATACACATTTTATGTTGATAAGGCAACATTCTTTTCCTCTTCAACGGTTCAAATCAAACTTTGAAATTGAAAACTCATTCCAGGAAGACAAGAAAAACCTGGAAATAAGATTAAATGTATTTTGTTTGTTTGTTTTAGCATTTTGAATCAGTTTCGTTTGATCCCTGACCTTTTGGTACCTCCATCTAATTTCATCTGTCAATATTTCTTACCGGTATCTGATATATGGCGTTAATTCATGTGTTTGTACTGGCTTAAATCATTGTCAGTGTCAATATCCGCAGAAATTTATATCTATCTTCCAGGTCCTCTTCAAGTGAAAAGTGATTCTTATTGAGTTTTTTTTTCTGAGTAATTTACCTCAGTATCACAGAGTTTTTACAAATTTCTTTCCAGGGTTTTTTTTTTTTTTTTTTTTTGAAGTGTTTTGATACCAAACTCAAGAATTTTTCAGTTATACGTGTATATGTTGGCCAGTTTTGATGGTGGAGGAGAGAAACCAATTACAATGTGCATGTACCTGGTAAGACTTTGAATTCTGAATAGTGTTTTACTAAGCAATTTTGCACTTATACATGTACATGTGTGGTGCTGCCAGTTTTTACTGGTTGCGGAGAGAACCCAGTTACAATCATATTATATTGACTACACAGCCATTTGTAAAATTGAATAGGGAAACACATGATTATTTTTCATCATTCAAATAACAAAATTTGGGTCACACTTTTTCTGCAAAAAATGAATAAATTTGATGAGTATGTAATTCAAAATTTCAGTATCTGCTCAAACAATTTTAATGTATCTTAAGTTTTCTTCAATATACAAATATTAGCATCTCACCCTGGATCCACCCCTGGGCCAATCTGACCCAAAAATACAAACTCAGTAGAGGACCTTGAGTAATTGCTTCCTGTCTAGTTTCACCTAATTCCCTTCAGTGGTTTCAGAGAAGAAGTCAAAAATGTGAAAAGTTTACGGTTGGAGAAACAACAGATGGAGAGTGATGACAATAGCTCACTTGAGCCTTCGGCTCAGGTGAGCTAAAAAACAAAAACAAACTCAAGGACCTGAACGGCCAAAATGACGTTGAGCACTTCGAAAAATTACAAGGCCTACTGGTCTATACAATGTCACAAGGAGCTACAGGAGTAGTAACGGTGCACATTAAATCATCTCTTATCATATCGTATATCATTATAAAATCAGTTCATGTTGCCATTGATGACAACCAAAAAAAGATCATGACAACATTCTCAGAAATTTCTAAACTCTGTTTTACAATCGCAGTGCCCAGTCATTCGAAGATACAACTGGTAAACTCGGAACTGCAATAAATCTCGTTGCTTGTTATGCCTGTTTAGGCATACCTGAAATTCATACTTCCTTTTCTGATACCCAATTAGACGTCCATGGATAGTAATTAATACTTTATAATCCTTTAATGAGATTTAGAACTCAGAAAACTTCAGCATGTGCTGATATGCCTCTAAGTCTTATGTTGTTATTATTTCAATCTCATTAGAAAATAATACTTCAGATTCCAATCACACTTACCAAAATACCAGGTGATGAAATGGATCAAAATTGTTGTTTAAACCGCAAAGAAAGATATTGTGAGTAATTGTATGACACCATTTGATGTGTACATGGTTCTGCAACCCATGACGATAACTTATATCACTGATGAATAATAAAATTTATCAACAACAAAAATAACGTCTTGAAAATAGTTTAGTGCAATGGATAAAAGAAATGTAGTTTATCTAAAAAAAGTAGCCTGTGAAAAAAAACAAGAGAAAAGGTAGCCCTGAAAAAAAACGAGAAAAAGTAGCCCATGAAAAAAAAAAGAGAAAAAGTAGCCAGTGGAAAAAAAACAAGAGAAAAGAAAAAGTAGCCCGTGGAAAAATAAACAAGAGAAAATGTAGCCCATGAAAAAAAAAACAAGAGAAAAAGTACCCCGTGATAAAAAACAAGAGAAAAAGTAGCCCGTGAAAAAGAACAAGAGAAAAAGTAGCCGTGAAAAAAAAAACAAGAGAAAAAGTAGCCTGTGAAAAAGAACAAGAGAAAAGGCGAGTAATTTTATACCTGTATGATAAGGCAACAGGACCATAAAATTCTGCAAATTTCAGCCGCTGCGCTACTTATTGGGAGTTATCTCCCTTAAAAAAAAATCCATTACTTAGTATCATTGTTTTCATGCGAGTGCTGAAAGTACATGTAGATCCCCTTGTGTAATGCTTTGTAATGTAAAGATCGCGTTGATTATCAAAATTATCATCTTAGTTATTTTTATTTTTTTAATTTTTTTGTTGTTGTTGTTTTACGACATACTCAACAATTTTTCAGTCATATGATGGCGTCCAGTTTTTATTGGTGGAGGAAAAATCCTGGTTACCCGGGTAAAGACCACCGACCTTCCGCAAGAAAACTGGCATACTTTCCCACTTAATTTGAAATGACACTAGCGGGATTCGAACCAGAGGTGAGAGGCCTTGTGTTTTAAAGTGCGATGCTCTAACCACTCGGCCACGGAGGCCCCCATCATCTAAGTTTAACTTTCCTGATTATATATGATTTTAAAATCATGATAGACTTAAAAGCAAATAGATGAATACACATCGCCTTGCAAAAGTGTACAAACATTTATCGTTCTGAAATCGCAGAAAAATGTTAAGCAGTCGGAATCTGCATGATCCCTACGTACCTTTTGGCTTTTGCTCAACATCATGAAAAGATTCAAATCTCGCACATAATATGGAGACTACTGTCTCCTACGAACAAATTGCAAGACAAACTTGTCTGGTTGTCTTTGGTCAAATTTATATATTTCAAAGGCAAAGTTGGGAGTTTTGTGAACCTTTTCTTTTCCTGGACGAGTTTAGGTATTTAGGGTTATCACAATAAGACTACGCTGGATCCCGTAATTGTTCCTACATGTACTGGTCTCACTTCTGGTCAGTGCGGGTTCAAGCTCAGCTGGAATCTAAACTGATTTTTGTGAGAAAGTTTGCCAGTTTACTTGCAGAAGGAAGGCTGGTGGTGAATTCCCAGGTAATCAGGGTATATGCCAATTCTTTCCCCTGGGGAATCTTTCAACTGAGGCGGAAAAATAGGCTTGCCATTTTTTCCTCCAAGGAAAGAATTGAATGGCCATTTTTTTTTTCTTGGGGGAAAAGTTTCAGCAGGGGGTAAAGAATTCGCTGATACACTAGGTTCTCTCTTCCCGCATTAAAATTGGCTGCCACCATATAACTGAAAAGTTATTGACTGTGGCAGAAAACACTTTTCAAAAAATCATATTCTATTGAGAATAATGATGAAGAATAATACGTGTCGGCACAGTTAAAGAAACCTCACTGCTCAATGGCCGTAAGTGCCGAGCATAGGCAAAAATTTGAAGCCCTTCACCGGCATCTCCATATGAACGAAAGATACTTGATTGGGATGTTAAATAACAATGGAGAAAAAAATGCATTTCTGCTGTTGAATTGTCTGTATGTTAATTAAAATGGTGCTCCTCCCTGCATCCCACCGAATCTGCTCAAAATTAAGTGAAAGACATTACTTGACAGAATCCAAAAGTAATGAAAAAAATAGACAAATGGACAAGCCCCGACACCTTTACTGAGCATGCCATTTGAAAAGTACCCCAAAGAATATTTTTCAGTACAATAATACAGTAGAACCTGTCTTGAGAGACCACTCACATGAAAGGCCACAGGTCTGTCTTTTGAGACCACATTTTGAACACCACTCATTTAATACATGTATCGCTATAAAACCTCTTTTGAGAGACCAACTCTTTTGAGAGACATTTCAGTGACAGATGGGGTGGTCACTCCAGACAGTTTCAACTGTAGATAAAAAAAAATGTAGATACTCTCTGATAGAGTGTATCTTGTTTATTGCTGTTTAACGTCCCACTCAAGAATCTTTCACTCATACACTGTATGGAGACAATGTACCTTGTAAGCTGCTTTCAGGTCCATAACGAGTTGACTCTCGTGTCAGAAGCATCACTTTACAATCAAAGAGAGATAACTCCCATAAATTAATTGTTACAGATGAGAAAAAAAGAAGCATTGGAAAGCTGGCCAAAGATGGATCCAGTTATATAAGGAGGAAGAATACTACAAGTTCCATGTAACCAACTTGACTTCCGTTATTATTATTCAGTAGTAATATAGATTTTTGTAGCTTTCTGTAGTAGTGAGGGCCGATTAATCTCCGACCATCGATTATCAGTCGTTTAATAGACAATGACTTTACTAATCGATCAAGAAAATAATAATCAAAAATCACCGACGTCGTCAAAATCCGGATTTATCAGTTCCATCTACGCATTCAATCCGTGTATTACTGTATCCAAACTTAAATGACTGACCAAAATAGCAATAATTTCCACAAAAGCACTATTCATTCTTTCTCTGGAAAAACATAATCTAAAGTATGCAACTTCTTTGGGTTTTACCAAACAAAAGAAAGAACCCATCTAAAGCAATGTTGCACGTGACTCAGCCCATCGCCGTATATTTTTAAAATATTAAAAGTAAGTCAAAGGTTGCTGGTTGGTACTTTCGTCATCGGCGAAAGCGACATGTAGATCTGTACCGTATGATATAAATTGGGAAACAATTTTATTTTGATGAGGTATATTGGCAGTTTTGGTCAGGTTAGTATTATGATTTTAAATGTTCATAATTTACAATTAAACAGGCAGAGAATTTATTTTGAACATTTGTGGTGATCACTTTATAATAGGGAAAAACATTTTTGCTTCTTTCTCTTTCTCTCTATCTATTATAATTTTCAAGATAATAGTACAAAACTATCAAAAACATGAGAAATCCACTAGAAGGGGAAATAACTCCCATAAGGGTCAACTTGACAATTTTGGCCCTATTGACTTTTTTGTAGACCTTTGGGCGCTGAACAGTTTTGCTTCTTTCATCTTCTCTCTATTTACAACGGATCACACTTTTCAAGATAATAGGAAAAAACTGTCAAAAACATGAAAAATCCAATGAAAGGGAAAATAACTCCCAAAAGGGACAATCTGACAATTTCTGGTCTATTGACTTTTTTTGTAGATCTTTGCATGCTGAAAAATTTTGCTTCTTTCACTTATACTTTACCTATTATACTTGTCAAGATAATGTCTAAAAACATTCAAAAACATGAAAAATCCATTTAAAAGGGGAAATAACTTCCATAAGGGGTGACCTGACAATTTCGACCCTGTTAACTTTCTTGTAGATCTTTGCATGCTAAACATTTTTGCTTCTTTCACATTCACTCTACCTACATTGTATTAAACTGTTCAAGATAATGTCAAAAAACATCCAAAAACATGAAAAATCCATAAAAAAGGGAAATAACTCCTACATGGGGTGACCTGACAATTTTTGCCCTATTGACTTTTTTGCTTCACATGGGGATGCTATATGCCAAGTTTGGTTAAAACTGGCCATCTAGTTCTTGAGAAGAAGATGTTTAAATGCAAAAGTTAACAGACCGACGACAGATGCCAGACATTTGACTACTGTAGTAGCTCACTTGGCCCTTTAGGCCAGGTGAACTAAAAATCATAAAAAGGGAAGCATGTGGTACATTTTGTGCATTAATACCTTTTTATCTTCTTTGAGAAATACTACTATATGACCCACATAGAAAGAGAACACAGGGGGCAATCTACGGTGGAAAATAAATAGAAACAAACTTCCATGAGTTTATATTTAAACCCAATAACTAGGTAAAACTAATGCAGGAGAAATTGACAATGCTGTAAGTCTATATCACATGACTACATCTGGAACTCAGTGTGCACTTAGATAAACCAATACCAGGGTACAAGCTACATGGTATACATATATTCAATTTTCTTAACATATAACAGAAAAAACTATAAAAAAAATAAAAAATGAATATAATCAATTAATAATCGTTTATGCATCTTGAATTATTTCCGATCATGAATTATCTGTCAGGATCCGATTGCCCATCACTATTCAGCAGTATTTTTATCTTACTTTATGGGAACTTGGTATAGAGGACTAAAGAGTTCTAAAGTGTAAGTGACATAGTGAGGGGGCAGCGCTCTACAATGCGACCATATCACTCACAAATGCGACCATTTTTTAGGTTTTGGCGAGTGTTTATTCTAATTCAGTCACCACATTGCGACCATTTTTTTCCCGACCCAGAAATCAAAAGTTTGTCCGTTTTCACTGTGAAATTACATTATCGAAATCGTGATCTGTTATGCCCTTTACAACAACCAATTTGGCTATTCAGTTTCGATAAACTAGAGCGTCTAACACACGTTGATTACTGTATAAAAACACGTCTGCTGTCATGTTTTCGACTTGAAACTTTCCAAATAGAATAAGATCGATTTCAACAGAAGCATCTACTTCTTCACTGGACACTAGCTAATTTAAACGTAGTTAGTGTTACAGGAATACTGGAACCGAGTTATGGCTAGTGTTTGACAAAGAGGGCGGGCAGACCAAAGGCACAGCCGGAATTGGAAATTTTATCAGCAAATTAAAATCGAGAGTCAAACACCCAATTGTCGGACAAAAACCTTATAAAGAACTTTATAGGTGTTTGTCTGACGATCGGGTGTTTGACTCTCGATTTCAACTTAACAGATAAAATTTCAAATTCTTGTGGGTGGACATTGTGTTTTGTAAATTATAGTAAAGTATAGGCATATAGACACTCAGATTTATTTTTAAATGGACAACATTTAATCTTAAATAAATTAAAACAATAAAAAGTCATGTCTACTTAAAAAATTAATGTTTTATTTTACTTCATTCAGCAAAATTTTTTAAGAGCACACACACACAAATTTCTCGTTCACTGGCCAAATGAAGAGTGAATTTTTTTTAGTGTTGTAGAGCCCTGGAGGGGAAAGGTGGGGGTGCATTGATTGAAAGCTCTACCATTTCAACATTTGATCACCGCAACAGACCTTTTTCTATAGTTTCCGCCAGGCCAATAATCTACCCATTCCCAATGCAAGTTACATGTGTTTTTCCCGATTTGATGAAAAATGTTCCCAATTTATTTGGTAGGCAGCCTTCAACAAATGAAAATAAATTAGTGTGGAAGAAAATGCATTTAAAAAGAGAAATTCAATAACATTTAGATATAGATTTGAATAAACTATTTTTCCAAATTTTACACGAATTCATTTTAAAATTCTCCAATGATTTTGCTAATGCAGCAATGCACTAATGGTATTTCCCCCAAAATATGGCCTGTTTGAGTAGGCTTGTGTGGGGAGTGATTAGATCTAAGTCCGCCTAAAACCGTAACTCCAATTCAAAGTTGATCAATTTTAAAAACTTTGATATAAAATATATCTAAGCTCCAACGATGACACACAACAAATTATATGGCCTATAAGGTCATGTCAGTAGTTTTATCTCATTATTTACACCAAAATTTTACCGCGAAATCTGACATCTTAGATCTGGGGAATTCCTATATAAACTTACCTACATTTCGAAGCCTCGTTAAGGGATAAACCAAGCATGACAACTCGTATATCTCTGTCTGTTAGACGCATTACTGTATACACAGCGCTTACCTTAAACTGGAAACTAGTTTTCTTCTGATCTGTTTTCGATTTTCTGACTTAACAATATTGCCTCGACTGTCAAATGGACACACGTTTTCCGGAAACAGATGACATAACTGCGCGATCAAACAGGAAGTAAAGTTTTGACAACTATTAATGGCGGGTAATTTAAATAAATTTAAAACTAAAATATATAGCACAGGCACTGGGGTCGAGAATTACGTACTGTATAAGTACGTAATTCTCTAACCCCATTGATAGAAACAAGTGTCTGTGGTATAAAGGCCTACTGTCCTAGTCACGACATTCGGAAACGAAAAAACAATTATTTTCATGCATTTCTCTCAAAGAAAGTGAACCAAGTTATCGATTACACTTTGTCGTGATAAGATAAGATATGCATACACAAGGGGTTAGGGCAAGGGGGGGGACAACGGGGAACGTGCCCAACCCCCCTCCCGACTTTTTGACGTAATTTCTTTTATCACACAGTACAATTTTTTTTAAATTCGGTCTTCCGAATTAATCCGTAAACGGTATTTTAACAATAAAGAGGTCATACTTCAATGTATGAAGGATACTAGGCCAAAATTTTGTCCCGATTTTAGTAACTTTTTAGTTGATCTAACCTTCTTTTGAAAAGGATAATCAAAGTGGTTTATTAGAAGATTGCTGTGGGTATATTCGCGTCTGGATGCAGAAACAAGGGATTACAAATTAAAAAAAAAAAAAAAACTACCCCTATACTATTTTGCCTCACAATTAATCCAACACTTAGAAATATGTGCAGTGATGAGGGAGAAAGTGTCGCCTTAAGTTGATAAAATAGGTGTAAAACCTATCATTTTTCTATAAAATTCGAAAAATTAAACACAAATTTTCCTAAATTTTCGCGACTCGCTCCGCTCGGCAACTTTATTTAAGATTTACACCAATCCAACTTTAAATCATCACTCTGCTATTGATATGATGAGGTATGCATTGCATAAACAGTTTTAATTTAAGTTTAAATTTTAATTTTTAAAGTATAAACAAGTTTGATAATTGTCACCAACCTCAAACCTAACGCCTTTTAAAACCACCTTTTGATTGCTTCATACACCACTGCATAGAGAATGCACCCTTTTCACGCGCTTGACGTCTTGTCCCCCCCCCCAAGTTACGCCCTCTCTTTGAAAATTCATAAAACCGCCCCTGTAATCCATTCTCAATATTTTGAATGGTTGTACGCCCCACACCCCCTCCCCCTCTTTTCTGGACCCAGCTACGCCACTGATACATTTTGTAACTATATGATAGATTCTATACAGTAGAGTAGTCAGTGCTATCAGCAGGCTGACGATAGTAAAGAAATTTATAAATTTGATAGTCAAGCCCCTATTGTTTATATTTGTAATGGCGTTCTTAACGTAGTAGAGAACTTTATTCATATGCTTATTCCAGAAAATTATTTTAAAGGAATAAACTGAAAACTGAACCAAAACCTGTAGAAATTGATTGCAAGGTGAGATACTGAAAGGAGGGGAGGGTAGGGGTTTCGGTGAAATCAGATTTCCGACTTTCAAGGTTAAAAATTAACCAGATTAAAAAATAAAAACAAAAATCCAAATAAAAAGAGCAAAAACGACAAAATTACACACATATTTTCGTTATCAAGAGTTACCACCCCTTGTAGCAGGTATCGATTGTGATGCCGTTTGTTTGTGCGTAAATGAGAACAGTTATCAATTGACCTATCGCCAAATGTCTGACACGTGGCTCTCCATGTGCGTTTTTGACGTCATTCGATTATGACGTCATAATCACACATATGCTTGACGGGCCATTTGATTGTGACGTCATAATGAAAAAGTTTGTCAAAAGGTGTCGTGTCGGGCATTTGGCGATAGGTCAATTGTGATGTCATATGTTTGTGTAATCAGAATAATCCAGTCGTTATATTTCGCTCACTTCGATCCCTACATTAAAGAAGAGTTCCGATTATTCACGTTAATGTTTGTTTGAAAATGACGTTTTTTTCTCACGTAAAGAAATGACGTCACAATCGATACCCGCTGACATGGGAGATAACTGACTAACGAAAAGACAGATACAACGTGTCTAATCAGGATTCAAATGGTACAGAAGAAATGAAAAAAGAAATAGGCCTAACGATGTTAATTTAATATAAAAAAGGTCTAGATCTAGTAATTAATAGATAGATAAGATAGATTATTTATTCATTTGAAAGTTTTATTTTGTATTGTGCTTGTCGTGTGTTTTTCACTTTAGAAAAGATCATAGACAAACTTTCACCGCTCCCGTTTATTTGATATGTCGCTTAGAGGATCTAACGAAATCCCGCTAGGCCTATGGGGGTCACATGCGAGTGACCTCGTAGATGTGTCATGTTTTACGAATCCAAATGCGGCCAATCTTGAAAATTTATCGAATGATGAAAGGTTGTTAACCATTTCTTAGTGATATGCTCTTTTCTATAGTTTAAGACCAGTCTGTTATGGTCTGTAGGATTGTAAGGGTTAACATTAAAAACACTGAACACACTTAATCCAGAAATAGAGAATTCCTCTCATAACCGTGGATAAGATCGAATCAGAAAAAGATGCTTCCAATGAATTAAGCAGACTGACGATATCTTCGAAATACTCGTAAAAATGAGTTGTATCTCTTTATTATTATATAAACTTTCAAGATCTTGTATGTCGCAATTTCAATGGTTGAACAGTAGGCTACACACCTAGCATGTGAGCCCATAGCGGGGTTCCTTACATCATCTACGCGACATACCAGAAAACCGGGACGATGAGAGGTCGTTTTATAGGCCACTATCAATCGTCCGCCATCTACTTTTCTTCAAGACAAGTCAATCAAATGAGTGTTTGTCAAATGTATACAACTTTTAACATCTCAAAAGCTATTGTAGACCTGTGCCATGAAGTTTCTGAACACTTAACTCGCACAGGACTGTTGTTTTTATCAGATGCCACAATTGTTCACAATGTTTCATCTTCGTAAAAGAAAACCACTTTCACGTTGGAGCTGGTTATCCTCACATCACCTTTTCTTTTCTCCCTGCAGTTCCAAACATTTCTAAATATTTTGAAGACTGTTCTGGCTTTAACTGATGTTGATATAAAAATATATTCGATTTTCTAAAAGTCAATATATGTAATGTTTTCTGCAAACTGTCGGCATTCCCATGGGAACCAATTGTGTCCCTTCATTGGTCAATATGTTCCTTTAATCATATAGCAGACGTTATTCAGAAGCTTCTGAATAAAAAAAAATCTAGATGTGATTTCTAATTTAACAATTTAACATATAGATTTATCGACGATGTTTTGTCAATCAATAATGACAATTTTCATACGTATGATAATTAAGTATTAACATTAGCTTTTCATTGTTTTTCTGAAAAATACCCAATGTTGAGACAGAGTACACTTTGTATTATTGCACGAAGATGAAACATTTAATATAGAGATTAATGGCATATATTTACACATCGGGTATTGAGAATCAATACAAGGAGATTGCATACTCAGACATACAAATAATTACAGAAGAAGTACTTCCAGCCGGCGACAGGTTGGTTTCCTGTCTTTCGGATGAGACAGTAAAAACTGGAGGTCCCGTGTCACAGTAGGTGTCGGCACGTTAAAGAACCCTCACTGCTCAATGGCCGTAAGTGCCGAGCATAGGCCAAAATTTGAAGCCCTTCACCGGCATTTGGTGACGTCTCCATATGAGTGAAATATTCTTGAGTGGGACGTTAAACAACAAACAAACAAACAAATGAAATGAACGAGTAATGTTGTGTTTTTGACAATGTTAAGTTGAAGAGATTTATTGTATTAATTGATGTTTGTTAATAACGGACACAGATATTTAAATTTATTGAAGACTTTTAGGAGGAAGTTTATGTTTCAGTATTATTAAATATAATAGTATGCAGTTTTACCCTGGTGACATAATATGGGATTTTGGAAATGTGTGAATTACATCATCACCCTATCTCAAATACACAGAGAGTTATGCTCTGAAGGGTATTTTTAAACAAAGGTAAACAACTCTAATACAATGTCCATCCCTGTAACTTTTGTTCGTGACATATTGTTTTGGTGTCATTACTTTGCATACCAAATATCATCCTCCTCTCTTAAATACATAGTTATGCTCTGGGCAGTACTTTCTTAACAAAGGGCAATAACTCTGTAATAAAAGGCTCGATCCCTGTAATTTTTGTTCATGTTCACATTATCTTGATGTCATTACAAATTGAAAGAATTAACTCAAGTCTAAGAATATTCTCAAATTGACATGCTCATCCAATCAGATGTCAGGATTAGCGAAATTGGAGTACAATTAGAGACTTAACGGTAATTCTTAAGTTTAATTGTACCGGGCCCTGCGTATCCGGGGTCTCGTGTTTTAAATGAACTGTTATAACTACACTTCGCTCTGTGAACATAACATAATATATTCCTTTTCTTTTAGAATTCGAACACCAATGATTTGCTACGTCATTTTTCAGTATTCCAGACTTACTTGTATAATTCAATACAACGGACCTCTTTGCCAGTTTACTTGCAGACGTCCGGTGGTCTCTACCCGGACACATTGTGACCGGGTTCCCTCCTCTACCCTTTGAAACTGGCCGCCACGAAAAAAATTGTTGAGAATGGCGTTAAACAAATTTTATCTACAGTAGCCATTATTTTCTTAGCTAGCATATAATAGACAGACGCGCAGGAACGACGTTTTCTTCCCAAATATATCCGGTAGATAGACAGCGATGATTACATGTCTACTTGACGCTCCGAAAAGCTGTCGTTGGAATACCTGAATCATGTATGTATTGTACTTGATATTAATTTTCTGTACAATAACACCCGAAACATCGTTGATAAACTGCATATCCCTCTTATTTCACAAAGAGCTATATTTAGAAGAACAACAAAAGACTTAACCCCCATGGACATTTTTTTTTTCTCGGAACGCATGGATAAATGTTTACAAACAATTCAAAGATTACAAAATTTTCGATATTACATTTGGTAAATCTCATAACAGATCTCGGTGTATTGGAGTTGTCTTCCCTAATGAAGGATATATTCATGTAATGTAAAATTAATCAAAATTTTTAAAAAAATGAAAAAAATAAAACCCGCAGTTATTGGGCGGTCAGTCATCTTGAATGGGACGCTAACTAAACGAAGCAGACTACGCCACTTCGTAAAAATGGCGCACTGATATGAGATCTAAACAAGAACTCATCAGTATAGTGTGTTACCAGTACCAAATAAGGATATGATTTCTGAATAAGCGCATTTTTGAAACATTTATATTTGCAAAATAAAATACTACTTGGTTTGTAAATACGAGGGATGTGAAACCATGAAGAGAACGACACAAATTTCTAACAAACCAAATTATATCAAAGGCATGCTTTTATTTTATAGATTTTTGCGGAAGGTCGGTGGTTTTTACCCGGGTAACCGGGGTTTCTCCTCCACCAATAAAAACTGGACGCCATCATATGACTGAAAGATTGTTGAGTATGGCGTAAAACAAAAAATTCAACAACAACAATCAACAATCAATTTATTTTATAGACAGAATGAAAGATGCGGATGAAAGATGCATTACTTAGCAAATATCACAATTTCAGTAAAAAGGAAATACATAATAATTAAATATGATATATATAAATTTATTACTCTACAGAATTAGATTTCGAAGGATCTAGAAGAAACTAATTATGATATTATATCGATCAATTGCTTGTATTCTGTATGATACCGGGGAAATTTTCGCCCAGCCTATTTTCGCCCCTTTATGACTGAAAACATATTCACCCAGTCTTAAATTCAACCGTAATCACCACAGCCTTATTGATGCCATGAATATCCATGCTTTAATTATTTAGCTAGAAATTTTCTCCTTCATGTTAAATTCACCCTCTTATCCCAGGGCGAAAATACCAAAATTAAACACCAGCGAAAAATGCTGGCATACAGCCATTGGTAACTTAAAGGCTATTGCCATTCTCTGATTCAGAAACCAGAAATAATCTTCATGTTTAATCACCAGTTCTTCGAGATTCGATACCATTTGATACATTATACACACACACACACACACACAAACAGATATATATATATATATATATATATATATATATATATATATATATATATATATATATATATATATATATATATATATGTGTGTGTGTGTGTGTGTGTATATATATATATATATATATATATATGTGTGTGTGTGTGTGTGTGTGTGGATACATATATATATATATACATATACTTCGCACTCGTGTTATATATTACTTCTGTGTTACACTATAAAATAAAAATGATATTCATAAAAACTAACAAATATCCTCTATTTACATGTGTTGAATGGGCAAACAATTCTGACGGAAATACACTGTAATACGATTTGATTCCACGTGAATCAAAAGTAACGATTAAATTTGTTATAATTAGTAGTTCTTCGGATCCCCCATGTATATAGTTTTTGTTTGTTATTACCAATGTTTATGTTTATACAGTTCTGTTTTGTATTATATCTGCACTTGTCAAGGTGTCTCTGTAGAAGTTGTTACCAGTAAATTTTTGAATATGAATCTGTGTATAGATTTTGTTGGTTTTCAAAGTGGCTCTATATCATGTTTTGTATATATTCAGAGTGGTTCAGTGAATAGATCTTGTTCTGTTGCTGTTTCAAAGTATCTCTAGTATTTATTTGAAAAAAAAAAACAAGTAATAACAACGTCTTCAATCATATCTAGCAGTTGTCATGTGTATAAAACGAATATGTAAATAGTAAATAAAGTCACATGGTCTCGATTCCACGTGACATAAGGGTCGTCTGCTATTTTCTTTGTAATATACAAACAAACGAAAATAGGGCGATTGTTACACTAGGAAAATAGATCTAACGAATTTTCACGTTTATTTGTATTTTCCATTTGTGATAAGGTTTTTAGGAATTTTTAGGATTTTTCGGAGAAATTAAAATTTCACTTTTAAATTTTACATAATTAGACACATTTCAATGTAGATGTGGTCTGAAATTACAATTGATAAATACCACTGATTTCAAGATCTCTATTCGGACAAATGCTCAACTTGATAGTTGGTTTTTATATATATATATATATATATATATATATATATATATATATATATATATATATATATATATATATATATATATATATATATATATGGGCACGTGTAATCGGACAAACATAGATGTCAGTCTCTGTGTCAGTGTCTTCCGATTCACGTAACATGACACGACCGAGTAACCCTTTTGATTGTCATGGGGATGATTCTATGCACTTTTCAGTTGAGGCAGGCTTCATAGGAAATACGTTTTATTCCCCTTTGGATACTCGTAAGTATGGTGGCAAGTAGGAACGATAACTCTTGGAAGGATCATTTCAACGTCGTTATGTTACACTATCTAAACCTAACACGTGACCAGGTCAAGAAAGGATCAACCAATCTCCATACCGCTAGGTTATATGAAATGGACTATAACTCCTATAGGTTTTCAGGGTTTCTCTATGTATAATACATTTTGTTTTTTTACTCTATTTGTTTTCCGAGGTATCCCTGTTTAAGACGCTACTTGGTTTCACGTTTTGCCTGTAACCATCTCCCATAATCCCGTGGCCATGAATCTGTATCTTCTCTATCTATGAAATCCATTATAACATCGACCATATTATCCCTGGTATCTAAAAAGATAAATTGAATTTTCCTTTTACTAATTAAAATATCATCACACTGAACCTCAAGATGATCCATACATATACCAATAGCACGAGTCATATACCAATAGCACGGGACATTAGCTGTGTTTACCAACATTGTTTTCTACTTTTACTGCTTCTACAACGTGTACAATACCGAACAAGAGTTAAACACAGGTTTAACAAACCTTATATTCGTATATTCCTATATATTTTATGAAAATGAAGGTCAGGTCAGGTGCGGTTTTCATATATAAATAGTATGGTTGAGATAATCAAGTGTCAAACGTAAGTGTCTCAATGCTAAGCAATATTCAGAAAATATATAGGAATTTAAGAACTTAAATGCCTGTGTATATTTCTTTTTGTCAGCATCTGATCCCACCTCTTGGTTTCCAGAGGTCCGTGTTTGTCCATTTTTACCGGATTTATATCTATGTCCTGGACATTTTATTGATTTATACTTTGGTATCTGGAATTTTTTATATTTAAGTAGTAAAAAGGGAAGAAAACATTTTTTGAAAACAAATATAGCTAATGCACCTTTAAATCAGATGCGGGTATTCAGTATGTTTATTTGAAGTTCACATCATCAAAATATATCACTAATTTATACGTAGTACAACAGTTCACTGCGATAAATTAAAAATAAAACACTTCCTTATCGTTACTCGCCATTCAGGTACTTGTTATGTTATCTGTTAGGCCTTTCATTGCTATTCTAAACGTGTATACTCAGAAGTGGATATCAAAACACAAAATTACCCACCATTCCGCGGATTGACGACGTTCTTAAGCATTAGGCTTTTAAAAACTTGCACGCACAAAACCGGAAGTGTAAACGACAATAGTTTAAATGTCGTCTGCAGGAGTATTAAACATAGTGTCTTTGCTTACAAAATCTTAAGATATAGTTTAAGTGGCGGGAGAAAAACAAACAATACATACATCAAGGTTACCGGGATTAAATTGAATCATTAGTATATAGAAGCCGATTCTGTTTGTAAACATATCAACATTATTATGGTCTCGGACTTTTATCAAGAAATATTTAGATGCAGACTTTATTCAAAATGATATAGGAGGGTAGAAGGAAATAAGCTATGAACTCGAAATTAAAAATATTGAAGATGTTTAAGAATCAATAGCTCTTTAATACCAAAGGAATTGCGATATACCAATGAGAGAACCCTCCAAAACCCAAGCACCTGTGCTTCGTATTTGGAGATGTTACTACATAAGATCACCCATGATGTCCGGATAGCGCAGTGGTAAGCGAACTCGCTTCTCACAAATGCGACAGGATCGTCACTTTCTATATTTAAATTCCTGTATCACTTTCATTCAGTGATTATGTGTTCAAAGTACCAAAGTGAAGAAGTACCAATGATATAAAAATGGTCTCAACATGAAAATCAATTGTGAATCCCAAAACGGGATGAGACCAGGATGCTTCACCCGTCGTAAATGTTCTATGGGTCCATGGAAACCGTCTTTAGCATTGTAACTATGGTATTATGTTTACAATATTTATAACCACTAGGTGGTTGTCACTGCTGGTGGACGTTTGAATCATCGATGGTATACATTATGAGCATTGTAACTTTGATATTATGTTTATAATATTTACCTTTCTTTAGTTTATGGTTGATTACGGATTGAGGTATGCTTTGTTCTGTGTATAATATTGTAGATTGTATTTTTTTAAATGCAACATTTATTCATGAGTACAAAGCCAGCGTTTTACAAGGCCAAGTAAATTTCAACCTTACTAGGAAGTAAAGGGTTTGACTGGCTTGCACTCTACAATTATCCCCGGGGGAGGCGGTTGATTTTTTTTTCGTTCTGCGGACGAGACAGTAAAAACGAGGTCCCGTGTCACAGTTGGTGTCGGCACGTTAAAGAACCCTCACTGCTCAATGGCCATAAGTGCCGAGCATAGGTCAAAATTTGAAGCCCTCACCGGCATTTGGTGACGTCTCCATATGAGTGAAAGATTCTTGAATGGGACGTTAAACAACAACGCAACAACAACAACAACAACAACAACATAACAACTCTACACTTACTCTAGATCATAATCATTCACACTTTTGCACATAGATTTGGACTGGTATGATACCACTTTTTTTTGGAAGATGTATATAAAGAAATCTCAGATACCAAAATATAAATCTTTAGGATGTCCAGGATATAGATACAAATCTGGACAAAAACGGTCCTCTGAAAACCAAGAGGTGGGATCAGGTGTCATTGAGGAGTAAGCATCATCTGTCGACCGGAACTGCTGCACGGACTGAAAAACTAATTGTATATGCATGATTTTTATATTGTAATTATTTGTTCCGATATTGTGAGTTGTGACTTTTATTATTGTAAACCATTATTTAGATGAAGAAATTACTTTGTTATTGTTAATAAAATTTATAAATTTACTTTACTGTGTTCTTGATTTTTGCTGGCATACTGAAGGGTAATTCTGTCCCACAGCAATACATCTATGTAGATTACCCAGTTGCAATTAGTTTTTCAATCCATTTGAAAGTTCTGTTAATCCCTAAATTTTTGTAGTTGTCATTTTTTTTTCCAAAAACAATATTCCTTGTTTATTACTTAGATTAATATACAATACCAAAAATGAGATATACAGTCATAAAAATTCTTAAATTCCTATATATTTTGTGAAAATTGCTTGAGAAATCCAGGGTTGTCACTTTTTCACTTGCAATTGATTAACTCAACCTTTCTCTTTGTACTACTATGGACCTTATTTTCACAAAATATATAGAAATATAAAATTGTTTATGCTTGTGTATAGCTCATATTTGTTATTGTACATCAAGTACAAGTAGTAAAAGTTGAAAAAAATCAAAATAATTTATGTTGGTAAACACAGCTAATGCCTATTTAAAGATTAATTAAAAAAATTCAAAAGATAAATTTCAGCAAAATTCTTACAGGAAAGCATTTATTTACCTAATCGCAGATAAAACACAAAATGAATACTTTATAATCAATAAAAAGGAGAAAATAAAATTTTTTATATAAAAATGAAAGAAAATTACAAATTCTAAAAAGATGTCAAAACGGGTCCAAAATTTAGTTTTTCGATTTGTACGAAATTAACAAACTTGAATCATACATCTATGTAGATAACTCAAATGCAATAAGTTTTTCAATCCATGCAGCAGTTCTGGAGGAGAAGATTTTTAAAGAGGGGTACCCTCTGATGGCTCTTTTGCCCCACCCTAGTTCCACCCCTGGGCCGATCTGACCGAAATGAACAAACTTGGTAGAGAACCTTGACTACTCCCTTCCTATAAAGTTTCATCAAAATCCCTTCAGCGGTTTTAGAGAAGTCGAAAATGTGAAAAGTTTACGGTCAGACAGACGGACAAAAGGTGATCAGAACAGCTAACTTAAACCTTCCGTTCAGGTGAGCTAAAATAGTGACCAAAGGAACACTGAAGACGATCGTTCCTGTCAGTTTTCAAAGATTTTATAACAATTGGCATCATACAAGTCGAAAAACTAAGAGGATAGAAATGGAAAGAGAGAGATGGCATGCACATGAAAAAAAAGATTATAAATACAAACATATTTCTTTTTTCTCACCATCATAGGTTATCAATTTGCATTTTTTCTGCAATTCTTTTGGAAGAGTATCCGTGTCTAAAATTGCATTCAGTTGCTCCACCATTTGATCTTTCTGTTCATACATCTGGTCTTGATTTAAACCTGCAATCACTGATTCTTTCATCGCCAACAATGTATTCAGTGGTCTCAGCATTTCACCAGCAAAGAAATAATCACATGATGGACCCTGGCGAATAGATGATCTGTGATTAAATTCTCAAATCGGTATTCCTATTTATTAGGAAAGTTTTGCGTGCGTGCGTGCGTGCGTGTGTGCATGTATGGATGGCGGTCCTTACTTTTCACTCAGTTTTAAAAATTATCTTTCTGATATTCCTTCTCCAATTTGTTTCTGTATGTATGCAAGTTTGTGAGAGAGAAAGAGAGACAGACAGAGAGGGAGAGAGAGAGAGTATATGTGTTTATTTTCTTTCAAAACGACTGCTAACAGTTCACTTTGGATACTTACATCTATTTTGTACATGTGACAAGGATGCTTTCGATTTTCAGTTCCTGCCTCAGTCCGTACTATAGGATCGGTTTCGTACGGCCCCTGTATCCTGTTATCACCTACAGTGCTTAATAATGATACTATCTTGCAACTCTTTGGTACCAACTGCAGAAAATATTTGGACACCTTTCTGTTTCGTCTGCTATTTGTCAGTTTCTGCATTTCATTCGAATTCATTTTTCTTTCAACTCTTTCCCTAAAATCTGGCAAAAATATATTGTGTCATCAATATATTTGAGAGTTATAAAAGTTACGCAAAGACTCTATCTTCGGTGCTATCCAAAGTATTTATGCCTCCGCAGAATATTCTGGGGGAACTAACTAACTTAACAACCGATTTCGATTTAACATATCATTTATTGAAACAGTCATCGCAAACAAGGTTATTATACCGACCGTAATATCTGCGGAACTTTGACATTAAACGCGATTTTCGGTATCCTGTGTCAATAACTTGTCAGTAAGTAATTACCTTTGTATATGAAATGATCATATGTTGAACAGTACACGCCTGGCTTATCGAATCATTGATCCTCCTTAACTCAGTTTGGTTTAGAAAAGGAAATAACAAGGACAATCAAAATAACTTGGGGGAAGTTGCATGTTTGTCACAAAGGGGAAATATATATTCAATCCGATTATTTCTGTCAAAAATCTCATCAGTATAGCTTAAAATTTATGAGACAAGGTGAAACACCAAGTCACAATTTATTGTAATTTACTGAAAAATGATACAGGTGTTCAGCTTTTAGAAAACTATCCAAACCAAGAGAAACTCTAGTACAGTGAATCATAAAATGTTGGTTACTGGTATTTCGGTACCAGCAGATTATTATTGTATAGTAAAGTAATATTTCGCTCTGATAACATCATTTACCATTCTAAATTTCTCAAAAGCTAAGACTGTCTTTCGGATGAGACAGTAAAAACCGATGTCTTGTGTCACAGTAGGTGTCAGTACGTTAAAGAACCCTCACTGCTAAATGGCCGTAAGTGCCGAGCAAAGGCCAAAATTTGAAGCCCTTCACCGGCGTTTGGTGACGTCTCCATATGAATGAAAGATTCTTGAGTGGAACATTAAACAGCAATAAATAAACAAACAAACAACAAAAGCTAAGATGTTAATTTTAACAGTAGGTACTCTTAGAAGGATTTCGCAAAACGTTTGGATCTATAATTTTGCCATATCCTATTCCAATTTTTCATTCAGAAATATACATATATATTAGAGATGAGCTCAGCATATGGTGTCTTATTGACAGAAACAATCGTCTTGAGCATTTGTTTGTATAATACTGTATAGATGTTTAAATTCACGGGGTGGAAATTTCGCGTTTTTCTGCATGGATTTTATTCACGGGTATTAAATTTCGTGCAAGATTGGTTACGAATTGACTTGCTGATACTTCATAGGTGTAAGGTATTTTATTCAAGGGTATTTAATTTCGCGGAATTGTCATTGACTGCGAATATAAAGCAATTAAATGCCCGCAAGTATACAGTTTGTGAAGAAGTACCAATACAAAACTATAACTTAGGTATTGTTAATAAGATTCGGTACTTTATAACTTACCCGGTAAAACATGACGTAAATAGTTGATATGAAATGCCCAGGCCAATCCAAAAGATACGTCACCAGCGGGGATTTTGGAATCTAATGAGACAGTTCCACCTGAGAAATATTTAATACACGATGAAGAATAGGTTCACCAGGCATAAGCATGTGCATCATGACATGTGCATAGTATCAGTTTCTTAAATAAATAGCCAGAGCAAACATCACCGTTGACACTTTCGTATCAGTCCATTCATATAGGGTCCACAGTGACCAAGAGCTCTGAGCATTACGCTTTGACCCATGACATTTTCCACTTCTGGTCTGTCGACTCAGCGTGGGATTGACTCACTGTTAAAACTAAGCTGATTTTGTGAGAAAGTTTGTCAGTTTACGGGGGGGGGGGGCGACACTCTCTTCCCGGGTACATTGTAACCGGGTTCTCTCCTCCACCATAAAAAAGGTCACCCCATATGATTGATAAATGGTTGTGTGTTGTGTAAAACACCATTCACAAAGAAAAAAGTTTATCTAATATGCAACAAGAACTCGAATGAACCCCAGATGTTTGCAGATTTCCAGGCATTGTATTAGCTGTCGATGTTGTTTTTGTTTGTTTGTTTTTATTTATTAATAGAAAAGATATCCGAATTCATCTTTGATATTCCTTGTAAGTTATTACTGTAAGTTATTACTCAGTGAAAATTAAACTAAGAAACAAATGAATTAAATCAATTTGATCTTATCTAAATACCTACCGTTTACGATTTGTAAAACTTTGTCCTTATAATCCGTTTCAAGACTTATGTCTATGTACGTAACCCATTGAATGAAATCTGGTATCATGGAGGGATTGACATTTGACAATAGGATAAGAATCTTGAATTCGTTATCATCAATGCACATGTTCAGAACCTGTGCCAGCCAAAAGTTCACCATTTGAGGTTCACTGAATGACTTCTGAGATATCAGAATGATTATCCATCTAGCAGACTCCATTCTTTCTTGTATAACCGCTTAAGATATAAAAATGCCAATATATATTGTAGAATTGAAAATATTATTTTTCAATATTTAAAACGTCAAAATCTATATATTAAAAATCGAAATGATTTAAAATTTAAACAAATTAAATAATATCAATTGTTTAGCTGCTTAAAGTCATGTTTATAAAATGGTAAAGGCAAAATTTTCAATTATTGAAGTTTTAGTTATCGAACAAGTCTTTTTTAAGATATATTCATTACGAAATAATAAATATGTAATAAATGGAAATCAACACAAACAAAGAAATTCATTTACATAAAAAAAGAAAATCAAACCCAAAAACATTGCAAACTATAACATATAAACATACAAATTACAATATTTTTATCTTGAACAAGATATCGATTCCAAAATGCATGAAAATCTTAGAAACACTTAGCAATGAATGCATTGATCGAGAAATGATAACATTATTCAAATGCAAAATGTCGTACTGTTTGGATCAGTTGGGGGTCTGGCAATACTACATTTCAGACCATGTTGTTCTAAGTATCCTCTAACATTGCGGACCAGTTTAGGATCCTCATTCTCTGGGTTGAGGTGACGTTCAGAGGTAGTATCGGTAAACAAAATACAGACATCTGTTTTCTGCGTTGATAATTGTTGTTTTAATTTATTGACATCGCCCTGTTTGAAATGAGATCATATGAAATAATGAATTTTTATTACATTTATCGATGAAAATTCATGTAAAAAAAATTTTCATTTTGATAACTATAAATTACATACATAAAAATTATTATCAAATTTTGTGATTTCATTTTTTATTTACCACATTACCGTCGTAAGCAATACCGAAAATATTTCGCTGTGGCTATTGATGAATTATGATATTTGAATATGGCGCACTTTGTTATGGGTAAAACCTCGGAAAAGTATTGTTGTGTGAAAAAATCGAAGATTTCTAAACTGCAAGGAACATGTGAGTGGCTCCATCTGTCACAGAAGTCACGACGCGTCGGATAACTTTTCATGTACTAGCCTATGTATGGGATAAAACATGTATATAAGGAACTAAAACTTCGCACTAAAAATACACACTTACCAGAGGTTTACCAAGTCCCTCAATTATGGCCTCTTTGACGGCTCTATGCAGTTGATAAGACGCAGTGGCCTGCAAATCTTTCGACAGATCTGCAAGTAATATTCTTTATAAGAATATAATTACACTTAATAAGTTTAATAAAGTTGATAATTGATACACACATTGTAAATTATATGTAAAATATCTCAGATACCAAAGTACAAATCTTTAGGATGTCCAGGATACAGATACAAATATGACAAAAATGGGCAAACACGGACCTCTGGAAACAAAGAGGTGATATCAGGTGCCATGGAATAATAATAATATATTATTATTATCATTATTATTATTATTACTATTATTATTATTAATATTATTATCATCATTAATTAATTAATTAATTAATAATAATAATAATAATAATAATTATAATAATAATAATAATAATAATAATAATAATATATTATTATTATTATTAGTAGTAGTAGTAGTAGTAGTAGTAGTAGTAGTAGTAGTAGTAGTAGTAGTAGTAGTAGCAGTAGAAGTAGTAGAAATAGTGGTAGTAGTAGTAGTATTGTAAAATAATAATGATGATAATAATATTATAATAAAAATAATAATGTTAATAATAATAGGCCTGAAACCGATTTACATGTATCTCCTTTTCCACGGAGTATGTTCAAAGCTGCTTTGCATTTTCCTAAGTAAAAATGAAGAAGTACTAATGGATGTTCGAAACCCCAAGTCCGTTTTAAAACGACAAAGTATATATAACAACAGCCTCAAAATGAAGAACAATAGCAAATCCCAAACAGGATGGGACCAGGGACCCGTTTTACAGAAGGTCCTAAGTCCTAAATCCTACGATTTAGTCCTAACTACTATGGCAACGCATCGCTGATTGGTCAGTCCCATGACAGTTAAGACAAAGGCTTAGGCTTAAGGACTTATGAACTTTCGTAAAATGGGTCCACCACGCCACACCCAGCGTAAATGACCTACGGACTCCCGCACCCTTCCAAGTTCGTCGAAAAAGCCATCTTCGTTAAAAAGGGTCGAATTTGGTGTAAAGGTTGATATAACAACGGTCTCAACAAGAAAAACAATTGTGAATCCCAAACAGGAAGGGATCAGGTGTCCGGAAGGGGTTGGGACGTCTTTATTAGCATGCCTGAAATACTAAATGCTAAATATTACAATTCACCTTGTTCAGAAATCACATATATTAATGACTCCAAATCAGATACAGAAATTACGGTTTAACACGAAAAATTGCTCAAACACAATTCACAACATTCCTCACTAATTTTATTTTATTTTAATTTGACTGTGAACCAGCGACAGGTATGACTGGTTAACAGCTGATGATGCCTATTCCTCCATCCATGACACCTAAACCCACTTCCGGATTACCAAAGGTCTGTGTTTGTCCAATGTTCATCAGATTTGTATAATAGTATTTGTCTCCTGGGATTCCTGAGGAGCAATATCTGTTAGGCTTGTAAACTTACCGTCAAACGTTATGATCTTAACCCTTCCTGTACATGCTTGATTGTTGCTGTGATTTAAGATTTCTTCTAGTTTGTACTTGAAGCGTTCAACTTCTAATCTTCTCTGTTTTGGACTTAGCAGATGCAGAGCCTCTTCTAAGAAACCCAAAGCACACAGAGCACTGGGATACTCGGCACAACAAAGAAACTCCTGAATGATATAAACATAATTAAATTAACGGGATAATTAATTCAATAAGTGATTACATATGGCAAATCTAAACATAATGATAGTAATAGGTATTGTAAGTTAAAATGAAAATGTTCCAACGAAGAATCGAAGCTCCAATTCCTTTATTACACGACAAATTGGAGATAGAAATGTTCGCAACATGAAGAACAATTGCAAATTACCAACGGGATTGGACCAGGTGACCGGATATAGTCAGCGTCCCCTAGTATGCCACACCAAAAATATCAAAATTTGACATGATCTGGTAAAGTGCAATAATGTTTATGATTGTATTTATGATAGATAGGTATGTCCCGTGTACAGAACCAATTATCAAAGATTGGACACATACTACATATTAAAGTTGATCTCAATGGCAGATATAAAATATATTTATTGCAATTGTTTGATGATTCACATAAGATAATTCATCATTTGAAAATATAAATATGAAATATCAGTCTTTCATCTAAAGAAAACTCATTTTACCATATTTCGTTGAAATTTACTTTTTCCGTAATTTACCAAGATTGCAAAGGAAAGATCCATATTTAGCAAAATCTATTTATACAATGGATACAATTAACACACACAATTGTAATCGTTCACTCCTGTCATTAAATTATATCTATTATCTTTTCCCATTATATACTATTTGTATTTACTGAAAATATGCCATTCCTATTAGAGTTGGACTGATAAAGCAAACAAAAGATGGCGTCAAAACCCCAGGTAATAAGATTTATATTCCACGTGTTTTGTGTAGTGAGTTGTAAAAAGGGTATGACAATATAGCGGGGATTATAAACTTGAACATTGCTACACTTCCAATACCTCCAAACATAAGAAAGGTGGGTAGGTAGGTAGGTAGGTAGACAGGTAGGTAGGAACGTAGGAAGGTAGGTAGGTATGTAGATAGGCATGTAGGAAGGTAGGTGGTTAGATAGGCAGGCAGGTAGGCAGGCAGGTAGGTAGTTGGGTAGATAGGTAGGCATGCTCGTATGTATGTATGTATGTATGTATGTGTGTGTGTATGTATGTATGTGTGTATGTATGGATGGATGGATGGATGGATGGATGGATGCATGCATGTAAGTATGTATGTATGTATGTATGTATGTATGTATGTATGTATGTATGTATGTATGTATGTAAGTAAGTATGTATGTATCGATCGACTGATCAATCGATCTATCTTCGGTTTTTATTTACAGTTATCGAACTTATTTTCTCTAAATTGACCAGAAAATTGGAAATACCTCTTTGTTTCCATCCTTTCCAACACCTCTCACTTTGTAAACCGATGGGGTATATGTCCTTCCTTCACGTTCTATTGTAATATTGCCTACATACTCAATATCCGGGTTACCATCGGACATACGTTTCGGAGCCCGAGCGCTATATGGGCACAGCATAAAAAAACAGGTCGACATTTTCCCAATGTTATTTCCGAAAAAGTCTGATTTTTTAATGCATTCAAATAAATCTGAAAATAATAATAATAATGATAATAATAATAATAATAATAATAATAATAATAATAATAATGATAATAAAAATTATTATCCCCAGACAAAGTGGGTAAAATATTCTACATCTTCATATGTCAATCATTGTCGATATGAAATCGTATAAACTCTTTTTTTCAAATACGGAGGAATTATAAATATTGCTCGCAAAGCTACGACTTGATCGATTATAAAGGAAAGTTAACTGCTGAAAGAACTATGTTTAGCTCACCCAGTAATAAGAACTAAATGCACTGATAATATTTTTTGCGTAACGGGCATAAATAAACATATTATAATTATTAGATAATAGTAAATGAATTAATAGACTGACATTATTAAAATGTAAAAATTAACATAATAATGAATGAATGGAGAGACAAATGAATGCATAGATAACTAAATAGATAAATAAATAAACAAATAAATACATATAAATAAATAAATAAATAAATAAATAAATATATAAATAAATAAATATATAAATAAATAAATAAATGGAAAAAAAATAGATATATAAATAAATAAATAAACAAATAATTACATATACATAAATAAATAAATAAATAAACAAATAATTACATATACATAAATAAATAAATAAATAAATATATAAATAAATAAATAAATAAATGAATAAATAAATAAATAAATATATAAATAAATAAATAAATGAATGAATATATAAATAAATAAATAAATAAATAAATGTATGGATAAAGAGATATAACAGTATTTTGAGAGTATTGATGAATCAATAAATTCAGTCGGAATGAAAATAGTCAATATTATTACTTGGATATTTGTAAGCCCGGCTTTCAGTACTTTGATTTTAGACTGATAACACACAAATCGGATAGCAAACACTACAACTCGAATGCACCATTTCTTAAATTCCCTGAATTTAGTCGTATTACTATTATAGGATATATTTAACACCAACTGGAATTTTAGATAATTGCAAAGCATGAACTTCACATATCATTATCATTTTACCAAGGTTAAAGATTGCAAACAATTAAAAACGTCTTGATCTAAACAAATGATTAAGACGATCGTCTCTGTCAATAAGACACCATCAGTTGAGCTGAAATTCAAAATAGACGCAAAGTTTTCGAAACATGTTATAGCTGTCTCTTACAAGGTCAACTAATATACCTAAATGCAATGCCAAATCAGTCTAACAGTGACCATTGTAAAAAGATGACTATTTTCGTTTTTTTGTATACGAGTTTACTAATTTAATGATGCTATCCTTTTATACAAGTATCACTTCTGTATAACATGTTGTATACCTGGAAACGCTCTCGTTTAATTTTTTTTTTTTTTTTGCCATTTTCGCACTTAATTGAAACGGCGAATTTAACATAAAATAGAAATTTCATGCTTAATATTTGAAGCACAGACATACATGGGATTCATGATGCTGTGATGAATTTAATGTCAAACGTCATAGCGCGTGCAGCTTGTCTACACTTTAGGGTGTGGACAGATGAATTCCGACCTCGCAAAATGGTAGGTACACCTGTCCAAAATGAGAGAAAACAAAATTGATATTGTAATACAATACATTTTTCAATAATAATTGTGGTGGTGTTATTTTAACACATATTTTATTATGTTTTTAAATCCTTATATACTTAAATTGATTATATATTTAAGTTAAACTATAATGTAGGAGATTTTTCATATGACGTAACAGCTAAAGAGCTGTGTGAGACGAGAAGTAATTCCACTTCTCTGTCCGAAAATACTAAATGGAATTAAGGTTTATTTTCTTATTTTCATATTATCATTTTGAAAGATATGGAAAATTTGGAATAAGTGTCAGATTTGTTTTTAAGTAATTTTAGAATATTCGTCTGCTTGGTAACCGGAAGGTTAAATGTGTCAGAAGAGAATTGAAAATGAAAATGGCCGTGCCCACGAGTATGCTGTATAATGTATTTACAACGACTTTGCGTTTGAATTCTGATATTCTATTAATGGGATATACTATAGAAAGTTTGAGTGTGACTCACTAGAAGTGAGACAGCTGATATTCATTCATGACAACTAAAAGTAGCCATTTTATTTGACATTTTTTAACCAATCAGCTGGGAACCATGATGACTGATTGGTACGTAACTAACGTAAGTAGGCCTATTTCGCACGACCTGGTTTCACACGATGCGGGTGACGAATTGTTTCTGATAGGAATATCCAGTGAAGGCAAACAAATCGACTTGTTTATCAAGATATGCTTGACAAAGTTGTACTAGGCCTTACTGTCTTTTTTTCTGTTGTAACTACGAAGCGAACTTTCATTTCTGTGCCAGACTGTGGTCTGTGGTTCTGGTCATAACATCATAACATGACCTAGATATATCGCGATATTGGCCTGTAGGCTGTACAATGTGCTACAGATGTAGCCTCGTGTTTCCGATTACTTTTTGTGATTTTTATTTGCTTTGTGGTAGGCCTAATGTATGGCTTTTAAGATTAAATATATAAGAAATAAACATGTGATATTCTATTCTTTATTGATTCGTTTATGTATTCTTACGCTGAAAAGTAAAGCGGTTAATACTCAGGGCACGCGACTGCATTTACAAAATATATATTATATCGCTCTATATACTTGCAATGAAGGGAATTGCAGTCGGTATGTAATTATTCACGATTACACACCTTTTATGTATAATTATAGTGACGTTAACTTTTGTTTGTTTAGATACGCATGCAAGTGAGATCTGGCTGCATGTTTACAAGATCCAAAATACATGTACTAATTTATCTGGAGTCCAAATACAAGTGATTCCTTGTAACCATATTCTTGGTATGCATATTTGTTTCTTTATAATATCTTCATTAAATGTATGAGAGACATAAGAATCTGAGAACATATACTGTTTATATTTGACTTATGTGGAAACCATGTGATTTTCTATTATGTTTATATGTGTAAATTCTTGTCACGTGATAATGTGATTATACGATCTATTTAAAGAATAGACGAGTTATACTTTTCTCTCATAGGGTGTTTCAAGATGTATGTAATTATATTGAAATATTTTAGAGTCATTCATTTACCGCTTGATTAAGAAAAAACAGTGGTGATTTTATTTATATAATTCCTTTAGTTGATTTCTATCAATTCATTGTGTAGACAACCATACGTTTCACTTATAAATAGTAAACTTTATTTCATGATATCTGATCATGTGACAATTATGCAAATAAATTAATAATATGAATTGGTATAACTAAAGTCTGTAAATACCGTAACTGAACCTGTTTTCTTTATTTCTGTTTTAGGGAATATATGTATACTGTTTTGGTAACTCAGTTATGGAGATCTAACTGAAATAAACAGATAAACAGAGAACCCTTGACCATTAATTTATTAGTGAAATCACCGTAACGAATACTGTTATATAATCATATGAAAAATAGATATGGAATTGTAGAATTAATACTAAAATATACAATAAATTCTTACCCGGCAGAATAATTCTTAAATATCCGGTAAAATGTGACCATGCCATACCCGTCGAAAAATTCCCTGCCGGAAGTACTGCAGTGAGTCGGATATCCTCTAAATTAAAATGTAACAATTCATGAATTAGGCTGAAAGTTCTATTTGTTCAAAATGGAAACTGCGTAGCACAGAATATATAGATTTTTACTTTATCTTTAATCTTTTAAAATTTCTTTTTGCATAGGAACTTGACTCCGTTAACCCATTTACTTTTAAAGATTGCATTTGGACAGTAAAAGATTTACGATTTACCCTCGTGGGCAGTTACGGTTTACCCTCGTGGACGGATACGGTTTACCCCATGGACTAATACAATTTACCCTCGTAGACTGTTACAGTCCAGCACCTGCGATAACGATCCAGCGGTTGTAACTACATACTACAAATCTTATAGTTTTACTGGTCGTTCATGTCACAGTTCTAATACGTTGAAGTCGAATTTCCCCTATACATATATATTTAATTGTTCCATGAATTATCAGGTTTAATCCGATGGATGACAGTGTTCTGAGAAATGTATTTTGACGATATTACAAGCAAACTGTTTAAGCAATCAATCCCTAAAGTCAAACGTAAGACACTTCAATATATTAATTAATAGTATGGTCCATTATAATAATGTAGGGGTAACAGGGTTATTATTGTAAGTCAAATCATTGTAAAATTTAGTTCTTGGCTGAAAGACCCTCAAATTCTGACAGTGAACTTTACCATCAACTTAAGTGGGTAGGTCCAGGTGTGGCTTCAGGGGCTAATGGGTTAATGAAAAATGTTGTGCCTTAATGTTATTGGTGCAAACCATAAATACATCCAATAGTTGCATTATGCCAATAACACAAGGATATTATTTTGACATATGATTTTATTATATTGTTTTGTTTGTTTATTGTTGTTTAACGCACCACTCAAGAATCTTTCACTCATATGGAGACGTCACCGAATGCCCGTGAATGGCTTCAAATTTTGGCTTATGCACTTACGGCCATTGAGCAGTGAGGGTTCTATAACGTGCCAACACCTACTGTGACACGGGACCACGGTTTATACTGTCTCAATCCGAAGAACAGGAAACCGACCTGCGGCCGGCTGGACTTGAACTCACGACCTCACGATCAGGAGTCGAGCATGCTGCCGACTGAGGCAGGTCGGCTCTATACTGGTTTTTTTTACCAAGAAAACAAAGCTAAAGATGATCTTTCTTGCAATATTCCCTTTTTCTTTTTGTTAGTTCAGTATAAATAGATTTTAAAATGCAAATTTTTCTATTGCTGATATGAATACTAATTGATAATTATGCAAAGTATTTTGAAACAATTTTAATTGTTCGTCATGATGGCATTAATTATAGAGGCATTACCTGTGTTTTTCTTCGATTTCAATTTTGATATGAATAACAAGAAAAAAGACATATACTCTGGCATAAGAATTTTTAAATTCTTATAAATTTTGTGACAACTACTTGAAATACCCAGGTTTGTCACTTGTTCAACTCAATCTTACTATTTGTATATGAATACCACATTGGACCTGACCTTATTTACCCCCAAAATATAGATATATTAGACACTGCATGCTTGTGTATAGCCCCTGTTTGTAACTTGTACATAAAGTTCAAGTAGTGAAAGTAGAACAACTCGAAATCATTTGTACTCTGTTTCACTAAGTGAAATGTTGAGTTGCCTTTTCGTTGGCGGTTGTTGAGAGTCTGTAGCAAATGTGACGAGGATACACTCCTCACTTGTTTCGTTGGACTTGACTGTGGACTCACGGCGGGTGTGACCGGTCGACAGGGGATGCTTACTCCTCCATGGCACCTGATCCCACCTCTTGGTTTCCAGAGGTCCGTGTTTGTCCATTTTTACCGGATTTGTATTTGTGTCCTGGACATTCTATTGATTTATATTTTGGTATCTGAAATTTTTATATTATTGTTTTGGTAAACACAGCTAATGCCCCTTGAATCTTTGTAATTAGGAATATGGATTAACACTGATAAAAATAAGTTTTCGGTGAATCTTATTATATTCCTAATGCATCAGAATAATGTAAGATATTTTTCGAAACAGATTTTAATGTATATGAAATACATGTATAATAGAACGTCGGTGAGACGAACTTTAATGAGTCGATTTTTTCAATGTTTTGAATAAATTTTTTCTATTTTCTTGGCAATATTTTGCGTTACCCCTTCCAGCCGTAAATGAATGAAGTTAATTTCATTACCGTAACCTTTAATCAGCCCAAAATTTAGTTAAATTCTAGAGCCAATTATAAAAGAATAACCGCATATATCTCATGATAAGTATTTACATTACTGTAACAGTGGAACCTCGTTATTGAGACCACCACATTGACTGAAAGTGGTCTGATTAGCAAGGTAGTCTCTTAATCCTCTCAATCCCACAG